>MU793483.1:0-39562 GCA_027886325.1 Lentinula aff. detonsa | reverse complement strand
CTGGCGAGGGGGGTACTTTGCTCACGCGCTGTCAGTACTTTTAGCTTTGTCTAGCGCTGTCCAGCGCTGGACAATGGGACCCCGTTCTGCTGATGCATGGTTGGGTTACTCCTGTAAGTCAGAGTTCTCTGCACTCAGAAGCAGTTTTGGGGTGTTTGAACAGAAAGTGTGGCGGTCAATGATTTTAGTCGCACATACAATGCGTGTTTAGATTGTCTCAGCAAATGGCTGTTTTTCGATCCTAACGTGATCTGGATACTGAGAAGCAATTCTCGAACAGGTCGATGACGTTTGTCGATTCTGTTCCAACGTGAGAAAATTTCCGAGGGTTGGTATGTGCAAGCACATTGATGATTATATTCTAGTTCAGACTAAGGTCTCCCATCCTTTGTCCACGGGTTTACCTCTCGAACTTATGAGACGGCTCAAGCTTCGATGGGTATACTTTCATACTCGACATTTCTTATGCCGATGCGAATTTCAATTTACAGATTTGTTTATCAGACCGATACAACAGGCTTCGGCCGCCTGGCGATGATTCTCTTCAAGATGTGCACCAAACTATATTCAAGCATGCGGCGATGAAAGCGGACGTCGACACATATACCACGAGGAACGGCGCCGTCGGCAAAGCACTTTGCTACTACAGGGTGATGAGGTCTATGAATTCGTCATCGAAGCAGCTCAGGACTTACCATCCTGTGTCCCCTTGAGAGCATTGTTTCGCAGAGGAGCCAGAGTCACTCGAATATATGTACGAGTTGGATGTACTCCAAGAGTTCCTCGAATTCGCTGAACCCCAGAGGGAAGCATCCAGATTGCCTCTTGGATCAGGGAAAGGGGTAGCTGAAGCGACAAGAACCGTTGCTGCCACAACAACGATAGAGATGAGTTTGATTTGCATGATAGTTGCCTGTGGGGCAGGCGCACAATTATGTGTTTCGTCGAACAGACATTCAGTTTGAAGTTCCTATATACTCAACCCGATGTTTTACATCTGACACATCCTGGGGTATGACCAGCTTGAAAATATGGTCTCCGATTCACAATGAGCAGACTTCTGTTTCATAGTAACCATTAATCTTCTAGATGTAGCCATCATATACTGTTCAGGCAAGCATCAAGCTACCTAATACTGGTCTTTATCTGCAAGGAGGCTAAATTCTTGCTTCAAGAGATATCAATGTCCACGCAGGACGGCTGTGAAGCACAAGCCCCAGCTTGAGACAACTACAAGACACGAATTACGAACATGGCAAGGTCAGAGACATTCACCATTACGAAAAATTTTGGATGGAATGGTTCAACCTGCTGGCACGGTTCGCAATCTTGTTCACTTATCTTCACTGTCAACAATAAATTTCTGATTTCTAATCTACTAATAATATGATCTTTTCCACAAAGACACGCACGGTTAAAGTAGCCAATACATATTTACAAATAACTGATTCACAACGTCTGATATGATTTAGTGAGGGGGGGTCGACGTCGCCTTCTTCAAATGTCGATTCAGACATTCTAGTACTCGCTTTTTGGGATACTTTGGAGCTACGGGGCGATTTCGCTGTTGTACTAGCCTGCGCACCATGTTAGGGTAATCAGTGATGATTCCATCCACATTCCAATCCAAAAGCTGTTCTGCAATGCTCAGCCGATTGACCTAGCCGTATGAAAACCGTCAACGAAGATATTCGGGGGGCAGATAACCAAACGAACCGTCCAAGGTTTGACTAACATTCCCAAGCGATGTGCTCCGTCGACCATACTCCTGGTGGTGAACGGAATATACTCAGGAAGGGTAGGATCCGCGACTACAGAAGCCACGTCAGCAGGCGAGAGGATGTCTGCGTTTATAGCGTGAGCTGCGCTGGCGATCTGGGTTCCGATATCACCCGGGAAATTATCAAGGCGAACGCCAGCTAACCAAGGCGAGGTTTTGTTGTCTGGCATCACTGCAGTCTCTCTGTAAAGGGTAAGGATAGTTTTGGTCAAATCGACCGGCAATGAGAGGTAAGAGAGAGCATTTACAAATCAATCAGAGCCGAAGTCGGAATTGAACGGTCAAGAGCCTATGTTTGCATGAGCTAGAAATATGTCGGCATACAGTGACAGGATAGGACTGACCTTCATAGCCACTAATGTCCTCCAATCGAAGCTTTGATACTACACAAATTGAGCCAATCTGACCGATTTGGTAAGGAATGACTCTCTCACCGTGATTGAATGACGATACGGGCTATGAATAAAAATATCGTGCTGACTCGTAACAAAATCTCCGGGACTGCGTGTTCGATTCGTGTGCTCCGCGTTGACCTTTGACTCAATATTCCACAGGATACGGTAGTCAGGATCTGCGCATTCTGTAAACGAAAACAGTTCCTTGAGTGTTGAAATTCTAACGCCAGGGTATGTTGATTGCAAAGCTAGCGAATTGATTGCACAGTTATGAGCGTGACAGACAGAAACAGACGGCGAGAAACACACGGAAGTTGATCTGTCGCTTCGAGCCGCAATCCAACGTTTGGAGCTGCGCGAGAGTGAGATTGGCTATGTATTTTCCAATGTACGGAAACTCGGTATCATTTGCGAAAGCGGGGCCAGTGTCCTGGCACTTTGTTGCCACAACGTTTTCATCGTGCTGAGAGAAATTTAAGCCAGTGGTTTCATTAGCCTGGTAGATAGATTATTACCCATACGACCACTTCTCCGTCCTAAAACGATAAAGAGCGAGCACTAACAAACGTTGCAAGGAACACACCTTAGTGACAGCGTTGTCTAACTCCAAGGTCGTTGCACCGTCAATCAAAGCCCTGAACAATTTATTGGTCTTCCACAAAAGCCAGGAGAGGGTAGTTTACCACGCAAACGCAGGGAGAATATTTTCAACCGTGTTTCCCCTTCCACCGCGATGCGCCTAGTAAACAATTGAGCCTAGCTTTGCAGATAGAAGCATCAAAGTGCATACCTGCACGTCGAAGTATTTCGAAAGAACTCGCTGAAGTGGATACTGCCCAGGAGTACCTAACACGACCGGCAACACCAACAAAATCAATGAAAAACCAGAAATCATCAACGATATAAAGATGATAGTGAGGGCTTTGCTAGTGATGTGTTGAAAACTGAAAGCTGGGACAAAATCATTTATAGGCTTTCCTCTGTGATCATCGCATCCCGCCCCTCGATGCCGAAACGAACGTTCATGATTTCTCCCGAGAAGTTGAGACAGAAAAGTCCGAAGGCAAGCCGGAAAGGAGCGTTAGTCAAAATTGGAGCTGAAAGTTTAGAGCGCCTATGAAAAGTGTTTCAACAAGGGGGACGAACGTGGGCCCCCGAGTTATAAATTTCTATTTCGAGCGCAAAGGGATTCTCCGTAGGAGTAGTACCAATGCAAATCATAACTAACAATTGGCTTCAGGCCTGTATGCTTCAAGAATTACTTGCAGGACTCGACGACATGGGATTATCTCTACTGTCTTTTCCCGAAGCTGCGCTCTTGCCAGTATTCGCTAATCCAAGGCTTTCCCAATCTTCTTGTTGCATCAGTCCTCTATAATAATAATCCGTATGAGTAAGTTGTACAGCGAGAGGATAGTATACACGCCTGTTCATCCGACAATGAAGATATCCCTTACTAAGATCCTGACAAGCCGTAGATGTACTTGAATTGCTCTTGAGACAGTTAATGTAGAGCATCATTTGCTCTTTACATTCCGCTGACACATGGAGAAAATTAGCCTATGGTCATATAGAGTGCGTATAAACCAACCATAGTGATCTAGAGGGAATGATCCTCTGTCCGGAGGGCTAACTTTGAATCCTGAATTGATAGAAGGTGGTCGTCCAAAAGACATCTTGAATTACGTACACCTACAGCGCTTTCATATAAGCGCCTAAGTAGCATCTCTCTGTGGCAATAATTTCCAACAACTATACAGCAATGTACAGACAACGGACTAACAATTTAACCGTATGACCAAGAGCATGATTTCTTATGCCAGAGATCAAAATTATGAACAGATGTGTTGGTCGGGAAGCGGAGACTGTACGTGTCCAAAACATATCTGCGAGGGAAGTCTGATGACTGAAAGGTCATGTTCACCTCTAGGATATCAGATCCACGAGTTCTCCTTTGGCCGCGCGGAGTATGAAATCTCGAGTGTAACACGCGCAATTGCATGGTACCTGCAACATTCTGAGCCGCTGCAAAGCAGGATCAGAATCTTATGGTGGCATGAGGACATCGCAGACTTTCTGATTTTCAGCGCGTCGACTTTCCAAGAATTCTACTAATTAACAAACTGGTCGATACTCTGCTGTCCTCAGATTGGTGTATCACGAGTCGAACACGATGGACTTCTTCCATCGTGTTCGTAAGCTTCCTGAGAAGAAGTTCCTGCACTTCAGAGGACTGGTCGTAACGTCGCAGGGAGGAAGGATCACGACAGGAATAGGGCCGGTCAACAATCTCAAGTACATTGAGATTTTGAGCAATTTCAAGACATTGGATAAGAACCTTAGGAGCCAATGGAAATTACAATCGCAGAGTATGTAGTGAGCGTAGCAAGTGAGCGAATGTTCTCTTGCTGAAGTAGCGTGGATATGCAGCAATTTTCAGAGTGCATCTCAGGCTTGCTATAGAAAACTCGTCGTTGGAAAGACATGCGAGAGAATCTCTCCTAGCATCTTCGTGGGCAGCCTAACGAATTGGAGCAGCGACAGAGCACGATGGACATCTAAGAAGCTCTTTACTTTGGCGCAATGGCCTAGAAGTTCGTCTAGAAGAGCTTGTGTACGAGTAATCTCAGGTTCGAGTCGATATAGTGCTCCGACAAAAGTCCCTCCAGCTCCCGTAGCTCCCTAGTAGACGCGCTGTTGTTAGAATTGAGGACGGAGGTATACGGCGATTGAAGGAGATCCCATGATTTTCTGGACATGTTGAAGGCTGAAGCTGAACCACAAAATCGGTCACGGAGTTACAAGACTGAAATTATCCATGTCGGTAGCTATCTTGAGGCTTATCCAAAGTTCTTCAAAATCGGACCAAAGAATCTTATACTATCAGCAATCTAACATCAATTGTAACTGTGTACTACACGGAGGCAAAATTATCGATACCTGTGATTTTTTGGAGACCGGGCTATACATCGCGAAGAGGGGAAAGCAGTCCAATGAGCAAGGGGTAGAATTTGGCTCTGGTATAGTGTCAGTCGTAAAGAGATTCAACGTATAAGAGGTTGGACACAAGAGAGCAAGAATGCACAGGTATTAAAGTTCTGTCCACTTTGAGGACCTACTTCTGTCTTTCCTTCCCCTTCGATGAAGCCGCCCCTCCCTGTATCGAACCTTCGTTGTACCCATCTGAATCATCTCCAGATTCTGGCTCTGACTCTGAGTCCTGCGATCTCTCGTTGGACTTCTTACTCGACGAAGCAACAGGCTGCGAGGAGCCTGAGTTTGTGGGAGTGGGACCCCAAAAAGAAGCGTTACCCTCCGGAGGTCTCGGTAAATTCTGGGGAGAGACATCAAGACCTGCAAGTCGACTACCTTTCAACATGACGATCTCCTTGAGCCACCCATTCTCCCGCCGAAGATCTGCTGCTTCCTTCTCGAGGTCATCAGCGCGCCCAGAAAGATCCGAGACTGTCCGCTCCAAATTCAAATTTCTCTGTTTTTTTTTGATTCGAAACCGAGCTGAGAACAAGGAGAGGAGTGAGTGACGGGTCATTGCAGGGACGAGGCGACCTTACCAGAGGCTGCGGTGTTCCTACGACGCTTATCTTCCGTAATGCCCAGGTCTGCTGGGTCTGCAGGAGATGAAGCGCGGGACACAGCAGTCGGAGGGGAGCTCGATGCAGCGGCGGAACCGCCTGAAGCGCCCAAAGCAACGTTAGTGTTGATTTGCGGAAGATGAGGATAGCCTGTGATATGTGCAGGCATTCCTGGCTGATTGAACAGAAAATTTTGCTGCTGATGACCGAAGTTAGGTGGCCATTGAAACTGGTTGGGAATGGAGGCAAGGTTCAAGTTGGACTGTGATATCGATTGTTGACCGTACAGGTGCTGATTAATGGCGGAGGACTGGAAGTTGGGCGCACCATGCTGAGAGTTCTGAGCCTGTAAAAGAGCTAGTAACAGCGCATTGTAAGACGGGTCTTGTGTTGTCTGGGGTTGAGGCAACACGTTGCCTGCTGCAAACTGGGCAAGGAGAATGGCGTCCTGAACATCATTTCTAGGTAGCTGAGACCCTTAAGTTCCTTAATACCTCAGAGGAGTAAAAGGAATATCTGCTTACCACAGGTGCATTCGATCCTTGCTGATTGACTGAATGGGAGCGGGATCGCGCGTTTCGGCCGTCAGGGTTAGTAGACCCCGAGAAAGAACTGTTATCGTTATTGTCCCCACCATCCATATCGAAAGAGAAAACGAGTTTTTGCCAGTGTTCGAGCTCAGAATCAATGTTTGGGTTCAGTAAATCGGATACAGAATCGTTATCATGAGAGTGCTCTAAACCCTCCAAGGAGAGCATTATTAGAGGTGCCGGGGATACAGCTGAATGTCATAATAGAAGCCTATAGGTATATTGGAACGATGGGCAGAGAACATAGACACGCAATATATTCTCAGGATTGCGCCAGGCTGCGGTAGCATAACGCAACTGGACCAATTTGTGAAGCGCCGGCTCGCTTCGATGCAGAGTTCGAGCGGAATTCGTCAAGGAAGTTTTCGTGAAGAGACATTGAAGATACTGCAAAAACTATTGAGGACTTGCGGAGTGAAGAACCGGAAAAACAATGACATTGACGCTTATAGGCTCTTATATAGGGCCAATTCGGAATTCCTGGCGCGCGCCTTCATTCAATTACAGTATTCCAGATTCACGACGGCTTGCTTCTCCGTCAAAGGCACAAAAGTTTATCAGTAGTCACAGCACAAGCCTAAAATAATAAAGTTCTTCTACGGCGTAGGTGCAAAAAGAATGCGGCTAATAAAAAAATACCTTACCAAGAGAAACGAGCCAGTTGGAAGTCAAACAAACCGAGCCATTCTAGTAGCCACGTGCTAGCTTAGTAATAGGTCCTCCACTTACGCGTCCAAGTCGCGTCTGTCTTTCGTCTGCAAACCCCATCTCAATCCTCGTGTGTGTTAAAAATGGCGGGTGCATCCTCGCTACTGACCCACAAAGCATTGATGCTAAACTGACTTGCAGCTTATCAGAATCAGATCCAAAGACGGAAATTTCAGGCATGAACTCGACTCTAATGCAGATGCATTGGTATTACTCCAGAAGGTGATCTTTGCAAAGTTTGTAGAATCTACAGCTTTCTGATAAGTAATCAGATCTCAGAACACTCCCCCAATATTGATGAAGACACTGTCACGATTTCCAATCAACCTCGAGGTGCAGAAACAAAGTTGTCAAGCTTGAAAGGACGGACTTTGAAGAGCTTGGGACTTAAGTTTGTCGTTACATTCCTCCGGCAACATAAGCTAATATACTTTCGCAGTCACGGAGATCTTGTGTTTGTACAATACAAGGAAAAATCCACAGGCCCTTCCATACAAGAACCGCCATCGTCTAGCCAGGCAGCATCCTCAACCTCTACGGATGCAACTCATAGACCGTGGGATCTTGTCCAGGAAGACCCCGTTGACGTGTACTGGAGATCGAAGGATGGCAAGATTCCTCGTCAACGCGACCCCCAGTTTTGTAAACATGGTCCTAAAGGAATGTGCGATTACTGTATGCCCTTGGAGCCGTATGATGTAGCTTACCACAAGGAACACGGTATAAAGCATCTCTCATATCATGCGTATCTCCAAAAGGTTGCACCAAAATCCTCTGGTGCAACTCAATTCATCCCACCTCTCAATCCACTCGACTACCGAGTGAAGGTTCCTTGCCCGACTGGCAATCATCCATCTTGGCCATCCGGAATCTGTACCAGTTGCCAACCGTCTGCCATCACACTACAATCACAACCTTTCCGAATGGTCGACCACCTCGAAATTGCATCAACGGACGTCATAGATCGTTTCCTACAAGCGTGGCGAAGGACAGGGATGCAACGATTCGGGTGGATGATAGGACGGTATGAGCCATATGATAAGGTTCCAATGGGTGTGAAGGCTGTGGTTGAGGCAATTCACGAGCCTCCTCAGGAAGGTGAACTCGATGGACTAACACTCGGACTCCCTTGGGAAGATGAACCACGCATAAGGAACTTGGCATCTCAGAGTTCCACACCTATGACGATCGTCGGGTACATTTTCACGGACTTGGATCCTCGGGAGGAAGACCGTACAAAGAATGTGTATAAACGACACCCGGGCTCCTTCTTGATGTCCTCATTAGAGGTCATTTTTGCAGCTGCTATGCAAGCAGCTAATTCTACACCCTCCAAGTCATCCTCGTCAGGAAAATTCTCTTCGCGTCTTGTGACGGCGATCTTGACAGGGACAGAAGATGGGGCAATCGACATGTCGGCGTATCAAGTGTCTGAACAAGCTACCGCCATGGTGGAGGCTGATATGATTGAAGCTAGTGTCGACCCGGGTATTGTGCGCGTTAAGGAGGAGGATCGGAGTGTAGATTCTGCAAGATATGTCCCTGACGTCTTCTTCTCCTACAAAAACGAGTATGGTTTAGAGGTGAAAAAAAGCGCTAAGCCTGCGTTTCCTGTCGAATATCTCATGATCAATGTTAGTTTCTACATCTTGTCCTGTTTTTTCTCTCTAGCTAACCTTAGCATTACACAGGTCACTCACGGTTTCCCCCAAAACCCTGTACCCGTATTCCAATCAACGCAATTCTTCATAGAAAACCGATTGATGGAACATCAAACAGTCGAGCGTGTCCTTTCACAGTTGTCCGTCCTCGGTGCACCAGATATCCCCGATAGCCGACATAGGAAGCCGGGAGATGCTCAGAAGGCATTTGAGTTGGCAAAATTCTTGAGCGATTGGCATCTTGTCGCTTTCCTCGACACCACTCAACTCTTTCCACCTGTAAGCTGGGTCTTTCTTCCACTATGTCATGTTATAACGCTTTACAGAACGACATGAAGGTGCTCATGAAAGCCGCGACATCACCAACCATCATGAGTGATGCTAGTCAATTGGACCCACTGATCGCTACAGACGGATGGCAGACTCTGATGACATTCACAAGGGAAAACGCTCGTAAGTTTAATTCAGATCACATCGAGATATGAATGTTAATTTTTCGCTCACATGAGCAGCTCAACAAGGCTCGGCTCTGGGATCGGTGATGGATGAAGATATCCCGCAGGATATTCTCGACCAAATCGCAGCGGAACAGGCAGCTGCTGGGGGATCTGGACCAGCTTCTGGTGCAGCGTCGGGTGCGGCGACACCAGGCATCAAGACGTGTCCGCATTGTACGTTCGAGAACGACGCTGCGAGCACGGACTGTGAAGTTTGCGGATTGCCCTTATCGTAAATACTTAGTCGAGAACTGCGGAGGTCGACTTCCACGGACTTTTTCAATGCGAGTGGATTGTAACAATTGTTTGTTTGTAAAAAAATAATATCGAACACCTTCTAGAAAATGCGGATGAATGCCTTGCGTATAACACGGTGCATAGAACTGCTTTTGCGTACTTATCAAGACTTATCAAGCTGAAATCGCAAGCCCTTGCAAGTGTTTTCAAGTGTTTCTTTTAAGATTGCCGACGTCTCGATAGAGTATTCCTTTTTCCATTCCTTTGTTCCCTTTCTGGAATGATATGTTGTACCTTTTCTTACTCGTGGCAGCCTTGTTTTTGTCTTGCTTAACCTTGTACCCACAATTCTAAATCCATGTACACACTAATTCTCATGTCGTGCCGCTGCCACATGGTTGCTTCTCGTCAGGGATACTTGAATGCGTGTTTTTTGACGAGACCCCCCGCTTATTGTTTCTCTAAATGCTGATCGACGAGTATCGTCCGCACGCTTTCTTTTACTTGCGTTCCGTCAATGACCTCTCCGTACCATGGGTTCCTTCGCCTTTTACCCCAGCTCGACAACTCCCGCCATCCAAGGTTGGATCACCAGTATCTTTGTTATCTTCTACTTCGACGACCTTATCCAGCAAATCGCCACCTCGAAGGACAAAGAAAACACTGCAGTTCCACCTTGAGGAATCGCAAACGTCATCGTCTTCAGATGTGGGCACGCGAGCCTCGGAGAGGCGGAAGCACCGCCATTTGTCCTTTTTACGATCCGTGAGGAAACAGTTGAGTAAGTACCTATTTTTCCCGACAACGTGTTCGCGCTTGATGACGGCGAGAATTAAATCATTAATTGACTGACTGACTGTGGGTTCCCAGAGTCCCGAAAGATGGCGCCTAAAGTATTGGAGGTGGAAATTGAACAGTATGACCCTGCAGAGCTCGAGCCCACTGCCAGTGCAACACCGCCCATTCCACTTTCGGAATGGAAAGCTTGGTCGTACTATGCCCGCCCTTGTGTCAATGGCGTGGACGTAGATAACCTCTGTGAGCTCACCTCCGATTACTTTGCTGAATTATTGATTAGTGTGGCGCACCTTGCGTAGCACCCAAACCCAAGTTGGACGTCGAGCTTGATATCCAGATGATGTTTGATCATATTAAAAGGTTTCATCGAATTCCGAGTGGCATCTCTGTGTTTTCTTCTGATTATCCAAATTCTGATTGCTTTCCAAAATGTACAGTCCAGGTGGGACACCACATCCAGAACGGTGGATCAAGGGACAAAAGCACCCTGCTCTACCACCGCGTCCTGCAACATGGAAACGCGTCGATCCGCTCGCACCTCTTCCTTTCCCTTGGGAAATCCAACTTAACCCACTCCTCACCCATAGCCTGATCACGTACCCGGAATACACTCCGATTTATTGGAACCTCACGCTGCGAACCTCCCTTCTCTTTTTCCTCACCGAAGACGGCGGCTTGCAATTCGTCATGGACAACGATGTTTGCCAACCGGCAAGTTGTCCACTTGTCACGCACATGTACATCTGCGCGTATGCGTTTGCTCCGGACTGGAACGTGCAATACAAGCTTCCTTGGCCGATAATGCTTCAAAGTCGAGACGGAATAACTTGTGAAGATTTTTTCGATGGGTTATACGAAAATTTCAGCCAGCATCTGAAGAAGAGTGAATACGAGAAGTGGGATGAGGACATGCAGCGTTATGCAATGCATTCGCACATCAAGCATCCTCGTGGGTGGGCAGAAGATGATCTTATGAAACGATCCGACATTTTGGGCGATAATATATTCTACAGAGGGCTTGCCCCGAGTTTAAACATGGAAGGATGGGTCCTCTTGCTGGGTCCTGAACCACCGATGATGATCAAAGAAAATCCTTTCTGACTGTTGTACAAGCTATCATGCAGCCGAACATCATGTACTACTTTATGTCTATGTCCATATGATTGTACGAATTGTCTTTTCAAGGATTGCAAATCATGGGAGCCTTCCTTATCCATATAGACTCATTGTCGTTCAGCTGAGCGACAACAAAAACAGCAAATCCAATCCGAGTGAGGCCAGTGTTGATTTTACCATCCCCAATGAATCCAGCAATAACGTCTCTATTGGGCTTGTCGCTTAAAAGAGGCACTCGCACAATAATCCAGTCCAAATCGTCCTGTTTACTGATGATTTCACCAATCGCAACCACGTCCTTGTACGCATTCCGGGCAAACGTGCTAATTCCAGTGACAAGGACAGCAAATTTAATGTCGGTTTTATCTTCAGGAGCAGGAATAGATGCAGTACCTGTTATGAGGCATTAGAAACGATTCGAGTGCGATGCATGGTATGAACTTGCCAAGAGCGAACAAACGCTTAACGCCGTGCTTTCTCATGACATCGATGACGCTCTCGTATGCGTGTGCTAAAGGCTCTCCGGACGGATGAAATGGGCCTTTCTTAACGCTTGGACCCAAAGCACTGCAAACTGCATCAACGCCTTCAATCGCCTTTGCAAGCGATTCAGTATCTGTAAGTTGCCCGGTTATGACAGTAACGCGGTTGTCGGAAGAGAGATCATTGGGAATTTTCTGAGGGGAACGGACGAAGAGCACGAGCGAAGGATCCTGAACAGACGAGAGTATTTCGCGGCAAAGAGAGATACCAACAGGACCAGTTGCGCCTAAAACAAGAACTCGCATGTCGAAAGGGATGGTGGTGGTAGAGGAGTAAGAATGGGAGGTCTGACTGAGAATATAAGCATAGCTGAAATTCGATATAATGATGACGGGGTGTCGAAGACAACGATCTAAAGCCTCAATAAATCAACTTTTTCTCATCCCACAGAATTTTAGTCCAGGGATTTATTTCCTTCTATGCAATTGGTGCTTCTGTAGGCTCTGTTGCCCAAGGCCCTGCCTGACGAGCAATCTCCTCTACTTCCAGAATCGCTCGCCCAATTTCTCCTTCATTATTCGGGTCCATTTCAACCATCTCTCTTTCATACAACTTCCCGAATCGTTCTATCAGTACCGGTATTTCATCCATCAAACTAATTGGCCGCCCTTCAACTCCTTCAATAGACCCAGCCCTCACATCAGCCAATCCACAAGCAACAATCTGGTTGAACCATGAAAGAGGCTCCTCGGTAATGTTCAAGGAAAACCCGTGTGTCGTCAGTCGGTGGCGCACTTGGACACCAATGCTTGCGACTTTGGTTGTCGGATTCAAGAAGACGCCAGTATGCTCGGATGCTGAGGGTTCGATTCCGTGTCCTTCGCGGAGATGAAGCTCTAGAGTCTTCTGCAGCCGACAAATGTAGTCACGGATGCCCATTGCTGGCGAGTAGCGAGAGAGATCAAGAAGAGGGTAGCCAACAATCTGACCAGGTCCATGGTAGGTGAGTTCTCCGCCTCTGAGAGTATTAATAAAATCAGCTCCGATGTTTGTTAGGCGTAGCTTCTCATCTCGAACAGAGTCGTCGTGCTGTCTTCGGCCTGCCGTGTAGACTGGTCGGTGTTCGAGGAGGAGTAACACGTCTTTGTGAACACCTAGTCGGCGCTGAATGAGCTGCAACGCATGAAGCTGTTCCTGAAGAGCCAAAGTCCTCGCATATGGTAGCGGTGTACGAAAAAAATGATAGAACACGGGTGGAAGACTTGAAGACATAGCGCTGAAGCCGGTATTACCATTTCGGGCGGTCCTTCTTCAATTGATACAACATTTTTCCTAGGACGTTCGTATTTGACTTATCCTTGCTGTACCTACTTATAAGCTTGAGAAACGCAAAGTTTTTCTGCACTCTAAACCTTGCAACATTCGTCAATTTCCTTCAACCCCCTCATTTGCTTTGCTTTCTCGTTCTCAACCAATGAGTCTGACAACCTTGCCGTATGCTTGATCTGCATACACCCGTCAGCGCTTGAGGTTTTCGAATACCTTTCAAGCGTACTGTCATTGCGCTTCGGTGTGAGTAAGTAGTCGCTTGTGGCTTTTTCGGACTGGTATAGACACGGTGCACCGCAGCATTATCCTAATGTACCGCTTCCAGCATCGAAATGGGGGTTTCCTCCATGCTAGCCTAAATCGTGAGGTGTAAGCGAGGTCTTCACGCCCTACGTTTTCTTTGTTTGCTTCGATCCTACTATCATGATTGTTTTCTAAATGATTACTCCCAGTAAGTCTCCAAACTAAATTTCGTCTCTGGCTTCTCACTATAAGTAATTTCTTCGGTATTCAAGCTTAGAGATCTTCTCAGGACACACCGATGAACTCAAATGTCGCAACGAGTGTCCGCGGTTCAGCTAATCAAATACCGAGTAACTTCCTTTGCCAGATCACGTTCCATGAATCTCAACCTAGATCAACAAACGTGAGCCGCTATAAGGTCTCAAGACCAAGAATGAGTAGGTCATGTTCCTAGCCGGGATAGCGGATACTTACACTCGTTATGTGCGTGCGACTAGGAGCATAATATCGGTTTTCTCATTTGCCTATTGGACTCGTCGAGTTAGTGATATTGGTGGTACTATGGTGGGTGTGGGCAAACCGAGGATATCCCTCCTGGGTTTTTCTAGCCGCGGCTTTCCACCATCATCAACATCCCCAAGTCTCGCTGTCCTCTTTCTCTTGCATAATATCAAAACCCAGGGTGTGTATTCGTATTCTTCGATTCTATTTCCCGACCATAATGATACAAATATACAGAACTTAAAGTTATTGTTGTCGTGGTAAGCAAAGCCAATAATTTATGCGTAGTTCCTATACAGCATTTCTACCGGCACGTTCGTCTTCAATGCTCTCTTGTTGTAGCCATCAACGACGCGCTTCTTGAATTGCGAGATTACGGATTTATCCTGCTCTTGCTGTTCCTGTGAGTTGTCAGAATTGCGGATCACTCTAGAAAGGCGGTCGATGTCCACTGACTCGTTTTTGGTACTCGTTCTCTACCAGTGTTCGTGACGAGTCGTTTGTTTTTTGTTTAGACTACCCAGAGATCAACGCTTCAGAAACAAGACTTGCGCTTGGTTCGATTAACACTCACCAGGTCCAGACTGGAGGACTGTGTTGTCTGCCCAGCACGTTGGTACATAGTCGAGGAGTCTATCATGCGAAATTCCAGTGAGATTCCCTCATCTATCATCTCAATACCTACACTTTTTTAATTACTTTCTTGGCTGGTCGTACAGGCAATGATTCTTGACCGAGTCTGGTTCTGAGAAATCATTCTTCGTCAGACCCGTGCTGTTCACGGTATAAGCAAAAGGAGACCAAGTGATCATGGCTTTCTCCCCTACTCACCAAAGTTATATGCAGTCACCAACACAGCAAGGATTAGCTAGCAAGAAAAGCACCAAAGGGCGACTGAAGGTTTAGCTGACCGAAATTCAAAATCAGACGCAGCCTTTATATGCTGTCATACTTCTGTTAGAAGGTTAAAGGGGACCGCCGTGGATCTATCATGCACACAAGTAGGTTAAATTTTGCACCGATATGCGTTGTTCATCTCACGGTACCAAGGACTTTTTCTCATCTCGAGCTTCTTCGGATCCTCAAAGGGGCTATGTTAAAGCCTCTCTCAAGCCTCTCAAGCCTTCTTTCAGACCTTCGATTCAAGTTTATTATGGGCTCGTGCCTTGAGCCTGGGTTCTTAGACTGACGATGAGGTCAAAAATTGAGATTGTCTTCCTATTAGAACGCAGGCATGGCGCGCAGAACGCTCTTGGTTCCGATCCTGATTTTCTCAAGCGCGCACCTGTTTGCTCCGCATGCACAAGGCATGACTGTTTTATACTCACCACGGATTGCCAGGGATTGCCTTCCTGGACAATAGTCACAATCTGCGTTAACAACGATCCCGCCAAGGTGGTGGCAGTGGCATCATTACATGCTTATTTGTCGATACGAAGCGCTCGGTACGTACTCTCCTCCCTTCTACTGTAGGATGAATGCATACCTAATTATGTACTTACATACACTTGTCCGCGGCTGATTTGAATTTTGGCATGTGTGAACACTGATACCAAATACGTGCAACGCAGGGGAATGCTCAAGGACGCGAAGCATTCCTTCTTCATATATCGGCCGAAGACTACCCACGCCTCATCATGGAAAGCTGTAGGGCTGTGGTTAATCGTGATTCTGTAGGATGCACAAAGATCGGCCGAAGGTGTATCTGACAGAACTCCGAGGGCTTGATAGTAGCATGGAGAAAATATTGTTTCAACCGAGAGGAAGGCTGATTGAGAATCTTTCTCCTTGTCCATTCGGTATGATTAAGATTATGATTGATCATGATTTTATTCATGGTTGTCTACCAATCTTCTCCATTAAGATTTCGCGGACATCCGAATAAAAACCTGCGTTTCATGGGAAGATAGCAGTCTCCTTTGGTTCCTCGCACTCATTCGATGCAAGTACATATGCAAAATTGCAGGACAGTTAACAAAGATGGCCAGAGTGGGAGCCACATAGCTAGACTCTTTTCGGGGGAGTTTATTCTCTTCCAGGAAGCTACGGGACCGGCTCAGCCACGTAAAAGTGTCTGGCTTCTTGTCGGTGTAATCTTGTGCACTTTTCGGACTAGAATTTCCGACGATCTTTCTGAATCCAGTCCGAATCTTGAGCAATGTCGCATGCTCTGTCTGTTACAGTCACGGTGGCGTATTGCTGTAACACTGCTACGCACTGGGAGACGATATATCCGACATGAGCCCGACCATTCCTTTCAAGGTGGTTCGAATGTGTATCGGGCGAAACAAAATGAGATGGGAACCGAGTTTTGGGAACTTTCTAAACAGTGATTCAAAGAAATGAATCACTGATCATATAAGTACTTGCTTCCACCCGAATGCTAATAGCGTGATGCAGGAATTCTTACCGCGAGGATCGAGCACTCCGAGGTCTCTGTGATCTTACCGCACGCCTGAGGACATGAAATTGAAGAACATATGCGACACAGATAACCATTACATCAATACCGCGGGTATTGATTACAACAATCCACTGGGAGTTACGGTTCTTGAGATACCGATGGCTCTGTATATATTCAAGTTATAAAAGGAGGAACCGGACTTGAGTCCGAACGCTCCCAAAGACTCCTCGCAATGAGTCGCAAATCTGCGGCGACGCGCAGTACGCATTAGAAGAGGCATGCCAAGCAAGCTACTAGATTATAGGTATTGTACAACTTGCATGTTTGGGTACGACTTGACGCGACGCGTCTACTCCGAGTCGGAATTCACGTGCCAGGAAATAGCCACGAGGGTTAGGGGTCCCTTTCTTCCACCCGATGAGTAAGTGTTTGATTGATACTAGTTCAAAACCATAATGTTATTAATGTAGCTCAGTGGCTCCCTTTGTCACCTTTGTTCGTTGAAATTTCATTCGGAAACTCTGTTTATGTACTTTAGTGAGGCTTTCAACTGCGAAGCTGACCTTTTCGGACCCACTCTGAACCTTAACATACAACCACCATCAATCATGAAGAGAGGCTTTCTCAATAGTGTGAAAGGAAAACAGGCTATATCTACTCAAGCTCCTCAAGTTCCTGATGTACAAGAGAAAAATGGTGATCAGCCTTCTTTGAATCCTACGGAGTCTTCTCCAGCTTCGGTGAGCGCTCCAGTGGCGAGCAACAAGAACGATATCAATGGTAAGCCCATTCATTGTTTTCCATTGCTCGATCTTCAAAGTCAACACCAGAGGAAGAAAAGGAAACGAAGAGTATACAATCAGAGAAGAATCCTGATGATTATAAGAAGGACCAAAGAATTGTTCATCACCTCGGTCCAAGTCCGGATTCTCCTGGTTCGTGTTCGTACTATGTTAAACCACACCGCAAAATCTCATAATGAGTCGCGCCACAGAAAAAGACATATGGACAGCCAACCAATTGATTGAAGATGCGCCCAGCGACACGCTCGATTATGAACTTCACGAACTAATCTGTTCCACCCAACCTGCCCATCTCACCAACGCCACTCGGGAAACCAACCCAGATGGCTGGACTGAATGCCTTCTTACGGGTCTAATGAAACAAACAATTCTAGAAACTCCTTTGTTTCCCCAACCGTTATCTCAGCCAAATCACTCCAGACACCGTGTAGGAGATGCGTCGCACAAATCGACTACTCTCAAACCTCTTCCTGGGTTATATGCTACTCAGGAATTGGACATGGGTGATCTGATCTTGTCTGAACGTCCAGTGCTCATTGTGCCAGTGATGATGAGGGTCGGAGAGATTTTTTATCAAACGCTCTCCGAACTAACTCAACGTGAACGATTGGACGTTGCAAGGAACCAGTGGCAAAAAGCTTTGGAGACGGTTTTTGCGAGGTTATCGAAGGAAGACCAAAAGGAATTTTGGAGTTTGAGGGATATTCAGGAGAAGGATGGGAAGAAGAGTATCGATGGGATTGTAAAGACGAATGGATTCGCGATCTTGGGCTTGGCTGATCCTGGTACGTTAACGATTCTGCGGAAGACCGCGTCTCATGTTTGCATGTAGGACTGAAAGACAATCTTGGCGCATATACTGGTGTTTGTCTTGTCTTGTCTCAGCTGAATCATAGGTAGGATCCATTCCCGCTGGTTTCTCCTCCTCCGAACTCATTTCCCATTCAGCTGCCGGCCTAATGTTGAGCGATACTGGGACATGCCCTCGTTCTCAATGCAGCTACGCGCCACACGTAGAATCGCTAAGGACGAAGAGCTTACTGTCTCATTCATCAACCAGTTTGAACCCTATGCTGTCCGTAAAAAGGACCTTAGTCTGTTTAATATCGTATGCTCCTGCCAATCCTGCAAGAAGCCCAAAATCGGAGACATGCGCCGTAAGCAATTCCTCAAAGGGACACCAACCTCCGATGACTTCACGTACTGGATTAAAGAAGTTTCTCTTCCTGGTGACCAACTCATCAAACGTGCCTTAGTCCAGATCTCCCTACTGGAAGACGACGGGCTGGAGAATTCGCCCTATTATCAGGACTGTTTGACGACAATCATGGTTTGTTATGTGGCGCTAGGAGACGCGAAGATGGCGATGAGATGGGGCAAGAAGTTGGGCAAGTGGGAGTTGTGTAAGTCTGGACCGGGATCTGGAGCTGATTATGAGAGGTCGGAAAGGTATACGAAGCATCAGTTGTGGAAGTTGAGGGCCAACGTAGAAAACAGTTACAGGGCTACTGCGTATGCGATGAAAGAGAAGATGAAGGATGTCGATGAGTAGTAAACCTTTGATGTACGCTTGTATTCGGTATCTTGCTCGAACGAAATAAAATCTTGTACTCATTGTGGTCTATCTTAGCCTGGACGGCTTAGCTAGACTGATTTTCATTGTCTGGAGCCCTCTAGCTCAGATAACAAGAGAATATTTGAACAAGGCTTGAGATCTACGACGACGGAAGTATCGGAACGGAAGCAACGGAGCGGAAATATATTCCCCAAAAAGTGTCCCGCATTTGGGGGAAAAACGCCTTTGAACTTGGACGGTCATGTCAGGTAAGATTTTACATTGAAATTTCTATCTGTTCTCTGACATTGTCAATCAGAGAAACCTTTTGCCGTTGTTCCTCTGCTGTCCAGAGCTCTTCACCGTATCCGAATAACCCCTCCGCGTATCATAGCTTCTCCACCAACTCGTGCGTCCAATATCTCTTCCTGTCCAAGTCCGTGCTTAATCACCTGTAAATAGAACCTAAAAGAGCAGCGGTCGCTATTCTCATTCGAATTGTTCCTTCTCCTCATGCTCAACCAGACACTCTGGTCGCCCAACCAACACTTTCCGAGTTTTTCCAACTTGACTGGGTGAAGGATTCTAATGCTCGTGCAGAGATACTCTTCTTAAAAAGGGACACACCGCTACCTGAAGAAGCTGCTCACTCGCAACCACGAATGCACAATCGCAATGAAGTCCATGTAGCATTTCCAGGTGGCAGAACAGAACCCGATGACGAAGGTGGCATGTACACAGGTGCCGTGTCCTCTTTTCATAATGGCTTCAGATAACGACTTATCTCCCTTTTTCCGGTTTTTTTCCTACAGCTCTCCGTCAGACGTGGGAAGAGATTGGTATTGACCTCGCAGAAAAAGATTACATGTGCATCGGACAACTCGATGATCGTGAAATCACCACGTCACTTGGGAAACGACTTCTCATGATTCTGTCTCCCTTTGTCTTCCTACAAGTCACACCAAATCCTCCGGCACCGGATCCCATTCCGTCCACGACGTTATACTGGGTTCCTCTTGAAACCCTAGTGTCGCCAGTGGCACCGCCCCAATGGTCACAAGTGACTGTTGATACTGCCTCACGCCTTGCACCAAAACATTCCATCGCCCTGAAACTCCTCGTACGCGCTCTAGTGGGAAGTATGGAATTTCCCGCCATTGTAGTACACCCTTGTTCCTCACTCCCTCAAACCTCAAACGCTGAAGCTCCTCAAATTTTCAAACTTTGGGGACTGTCACTGGGAATGACATTAGACTTGATGTCATACATGATTATGCCTCTCCCCACGTCTTCTAACCTTGAAATCAAAGCTGACTCCAAAGGAACAAGTTCCCGCGCCTCATCCCCTTTTTCGTCGTCGGTTATGCAATTGCCCTATCATGGAACACCAGAAGGTCTAAGGATGGAAGTTGTCGCTCCGAGTTTGGCCTCTGTTTTCCCTAGGTTTTCATATCCTGATGTGAATTTCTGGATCTGGTGCGTGTCTTTTTGTTGTTGTTGTTGTTGTTGTTAGTACCCTGTCGTATATCTCTAATCTGTTTTGTTTTCTCTTGTCTTCAGGGTATTTGGAAAACGTTATCGTCAAATTGTCCGTGGATGGGAAGCTAGTGTCAGATCTGGGGGTATAAATGATCGACGGTTAGTGATTCTATGAAATACAATAGCGCGTTTGGTTATAACCCCATTTCCTAAACAGAATCAACTGGTCTGGACAGGCGTTGAGTACCTTTTATGCTGCCATTCGGAAGGCCTTGGTCGTCGTTATCGTTGCTCGGGCACTGGGTATCATATTTGGACTGGCCTTCACAGGATGGTGGATTTTCTTATCATAAACCGATAACCGGGTGACCGCGACACTCGGTTCATCTTTCTCGGATTCCAGTCTCTCTTTGAAAAGTCGCACAATTTGGGATTAGGTTGTTGTACGGACTTGGAACATTCTGTTGAACCTCTATTTTCTTCTGACTTTCATTTCATACCTAACCTATTCCTGTTGTATTTTTGGTCCATTCTTCGGTCATCAGCTCTTCGTGGACATAATGCCTAGACACGTCTTACTGTTGTTATATACTCTGGAATGTCATGACACTACATACGTCCGCATACATTTTGTGGTACTACGACTTTCGGACAATGATCATACTTGGTCTTGCTGCCAGTAATGAAGTTGCGGATAAGAGTGGGGAGTCAAACGTCGGCGATACTCCTGGAGAAGTCGAGTTCTGATATCTTCCAGGTACTATCGATAAAGAATGTTTTGCTCCTCGATACAGGGATGGATAGGATAGGATATAAGGGCACAAACGTTTTCATGGGTGATTTATTTGCTGTTTGAACACTGAAGTTGAAGTTTAAGAAGAGCATGGGCGCTTTATGTAGGGTACTTTCTCTTCCTACGTCCTTCTTCACTTCAGATTTATCTACTTTATTGACACAATGTCATCCACAACCAGACCAATTGTCTTTATGGACATCAACATTGGCGAAACACCTGCAGGACGTCTCAAGATGGAACTTTTCAGTGATATAGTGCCCAAGTCAGCAAACTATCCTATCGCGACCTGGAGACTTTTTTTGACTTTCTCATGGCCCGTCCAGAACAGCGGAGAACTTCAGACAGTTGTGTACAGGGGAATACCGGTGCGGTCGAGAATGATCATGAAGAGGCGTCGAAGGCTTATCTAGTTGGTGTAGACTTCACTCACGACCACAAGGCTATAAGAATGCTACATTTCACAGGTACGCATTTCATGATTCTCAAGATGAAAGTGCTGCTCATGCCCTCCTTTCCATCTCAGAGTGTACGCTATTCCACTACTCTCCTGTTAATCGACATCCTGAAAAGAGCTAATCAAGGCATCTACCGCAGTGTACCCAATTTTATGTGCCAAGGTGACTAGTGTACGCTTCAAGGCAGATGATCAGAGATTGAACTCATCGCTCCATAATCTCGCGTTCTACATTTCTTTTCCTGATTTGTAGGCGGTGATTTTTTGAACGGTGATGGAACCGGATCGTTTTCGATCTATGGTGAAAAGTTTCTGGTCAGTAAGCTTTCTCTGTCCAGCTGCCTGGCTTGGGCGTTTGATTTTGGTTATGTCTTTTAGGATGAAAACTTCCAAGAGAAACATACTGGTCCCGGATTGCTATCCATGGTTCGTTGCTAAGAGTTTTCAATATCCGCCTGTACTCAATTTGCATCGTGTTCTAGGCAAATTCAGGTCCTAACACAAACGGCTGTCAAGTATGTGCTGCATAATTCTTATTTCCTTATCCTAGCCGTCTCTGCATCTATATCCATGCACTCATATGCACCATTCTTCTTCTTCCTCAGTTCTTCATCACTACCGCCAAATGCGATTTTCTCGACGGCAAGCACGTCGTTTTCGGCAAAGTCATCGACGGCATGCTTACTTTGAGGAAAATCGAAAATGTTTCAACGGGTCCCAATAGTCGACCGAAGTTGGTTGTCAAGATCACCGGTGAGTCCCTCTTGATGCTTGTTCAATCAGTCCCTTTCCTTGTCTCTGTCTTAATCTTTTCTGCCCAATGATAAAACTGCTGACTCGTTTTTGTTTGTGTAGAGTGTGGTGAAATGTAAAATGACCACATTTTTCGTGTAAGGACTGAATCTTTATGTAATGTTGCTGGAGACTTGTTATGCACTCTCATGTGAGGTAATAAAGGTCGCAAATGAAATGACTGCCAGTGATGAAGTTTTTGGGTTCTTTATGTATTAAGTATTCTTTGCAAGTCCTCTATTGCGACAGATGTGTGATGAGTTATGATGCATTATATTCAAGTATACAATCTAGAGCTCTGCCCACCCACTATCTGAGTCTTCTCCACCACTAACTATAGCTAGAATAAACACAATGACACTTGCACCTAGCCTCATACCAAGTCCACGGTACAGCTGCCCGATACCTGTATTCCTAAACCAACCCTCATCCTTTGCATGAACAGATTCATCCTTGGTACCAGTCCAGCTCGCTCGCCTCTTCTTCACATGCCGATTCGGAGGCACATCCGATCGTTCTTCAGAGATAATACGCCACAGCGCATCGACTACACCATAATAAGGCGTAGGCCTCAACTGCACGCAACCTCGTATTGGTTTTGCATGTCCGCGAGTCTGGACCTGCAACCTCCGCCTTACAGTCTCAAAAGGTAACGTCAACAGCAACCCAACGCAGCTTCCAGCTAATTCTGCTACACCCCACGCGATCGGATTGTTTTCTTCTGTGATCCGTGCCTGACCAATGTAGGAGGCGATGATTCCTGGAAGAGCGAGAGCAACGAGAGGGCGGAAGGCAGAGTCGATTATGGCTGGAATGAGAAGATTTGGGTGGAGGTAGATTCCTTTGAGCCCGCCTTCGTCGCGAAGAATTTGGTTAAGGGCGTCTAGAGGTCCGGAGTAGGACCGGTAGCGAGGAATGAAGGATTGTACGATCATACGGGTACGGATCAAGTCGAGAGGGGAGAGAATAAGTCCTGTTATTAAATGGGAAGCTACAGGGAGGATAATTGTTGGTTGATGATATATTGATGGAGATAAGAAGATGGATTGCAAGGTGTTGTGGATAATGGGTTGGAGTGTTGAGGAGAGGACTTCAGTGACGCAGGATGTGAGCAGGCCTACGAAAAATCATCGTGAGGCATGTTCTTTTTCTCAATAAGATAGGATTACCCTTCCATAAGGCCAACCAGCCTTCGCCTCGGAAGCGACCTATTCGTTTAATCATTCCCCACACACCGTCTTGTGGTTCGACGGGCATGACATATTCTGGTCGAGAATCCTCGTACAGAGCATGTTGGTACTCTTCTTTGCGTACATGTGTAGAAGTAGGAGCTTCTGGATCGGCAAAGTACGAGTCGTCTCCACTGTCTGTATCACTCGTCTGTTAGAAGGATGTAAGTATAAAAAATGTCGAAGAAGCAGCAGCCAAATACCTCTTCTTCAGGTATTTCATGTATAGGCTCTAGGTCTTGGACATCCCTCGGCACCCATTGTACTTGTAAAAGTAGCTTGCCGACCTCCCAAGGCATTGCTATAGCTGTGCTCGCGTACTGAAGCATAGCAGACGCCATGATCGTTCTGACGGCTTGCACAAGATTGATGTCGGATACATCAGTAAGGTCAGGCGATAAGTCAAAGATGGAACTATGAGGTGCTCGTGGAGATTTCCATTGGGATGAAAGTGCACCAGGAACAGGCTGAGTGAAGTTTGTTGCTGCTGCTGCTGCTCCTGGAGCTAATGAAGCAGGGGGAGAGAAGGACCAAGCTGAAGATGGGTCTGAATAGAGGTCTCGAAGGGAAGAGGAAGAGTTCATTGCATTGTTCAAAGATTCAAGTGAGAGAAAGGTGCAAAAAGCGGCGACATGTAGATTACGTCATGTAGAGCACTTCCGGTCCGGCCAGCCTAAAGCGTCGGCCGGAGTTTTTTCTTGTTCAACGGTTCACTGGGCTAGTCAGTAATCAACATTTCATGTGTCGCTTTCATTGAAAGTTATATGGTCCTTGATCAGAACCAGCGACAATTCTCTAAATCGAGCCCAAAGCGAATAAGTAGGCGGTATTTGAGTATCGGAGTCCATATCTTTGTGGCGGCAGCGGTAAGGTACACAAAGGGCAGCTTTCCTTTTTCTCATCCGATTTCTTTCAGCAAAGGTGTAGAAACTTCGTTCGCTGAATCTGAGCTCTTAAGAATCCAAAGTTTTACTTGGATTCAGAATAAACGAGTGCCATACAACAAGATTTCGCCAGAAAAAGAATTTATCGACGTCGAGATTGGAAAAATTGAATGATGCAATTGATGGCCGGCGCTTACAAGGCGGTTCTGACATCACCATCATTTTCCACACCAGTTTGTGTATATTTCATACCCCCACCATCCTTGATTCTTTCTTTTCTTTTTCTCTCGTATCACTATGCCAGGCGATGGCAATGGCGCCGCAAACGGCGCAGAAGACCAACTCAAGCACGATGCTACTAAAGGTCGCGTCGCTGTCCATACCTTTGACCCAGATGCTTCACCAGCACAAAAGGCTGCTGCTGCAGGTAAGGCTAAGGACCAGCTCAAAGGTGTACAACCGAAATCAGAGGAAGGAGGCGAAAGAGGTTAGCGACCTGATCCATTTCTGCTGAACACTTTATGCTCAATGTCCACTCCGTAGAGGTTCAAATTGACCGCGGAAATTCCAACATCATTCCAACAATCAACATTCAAGACGTCGACGGCGAGAAAAAGATCCAACAAACAAACGGCAATGTTACCACTGATGTAGAAGACACAACGCCATCGCCGCCAGGCGCCATGCCTACAGGACCCGCAGTTGACATACCCGAATGGTATAAAGTCGGCTGGCGCGCAGTCTCTGGGATTGACCTTCCTCCATTACCAGAAGGCGAAGAGAAAGATCGTTCAGTTTTGGGTACCTTTCTTGGTGAACAATTTTACGGTGATTGGTATCACAACGCTGCCATCATTGTTTTTGTGCGTGAATAAATCTCATCCGAACCCAGAATAGCTCAAATAACGCCACTTACCGCATACTTGCCTTCCATTCCTCTAGGCCGTCTTTACTTCTCACTTCCTAACACGTTTTCATTTCGGTTGGGGCTGGTTGTTCATCATCCTCGCGGTATGCAACACGTACTACACTACATCCATGGAACGAACCAGAAGACGGTCTCGTGATGATATCCAAAGAGAGCTGGTCAAGTCACGTCTAGCTTCCGAGCACGAAACTGCGGACTGGATCAATAACTTCCTCGATCGCTTCTGGCTTATTTACGAGCCAGTTCTGTCAACGACTATCGTCAGCTCTGTTGATCAAATACTCAGCACGAACACTCCTGCTTTCCTAGACTCGCTACGACTCAGTACATTCACTCTTGGAACCAAAGCACCACGTATTGACAAAGTCAGAACCTTCCCCAAAACAGAAGATGACATTGTTATGATGGACTGGGGTATTTCGTTCACCCCGAATGATGTCTCCGACATGACGCCCAAACAAGCTGCAGGGAAGGTTAACCCAAAGATCGTTCTTTCAGTCAGAGTCGGCAAAGGTCTCGCATCGGCAGCCATGCCTATTCTTCTGGAGGACATCACGTTCAGCGGGCTCATGCGTATTCGTATGAAGCTCATGTCAAACTTCCCCCATGTACAGATAGTCGATATTTGTTTCTTGGAAAAACCTGTCATTGACTACGTCCTCAAACCCATTGGTGGAGAGACGTTTGGCTTTGACATCGCTAATGTTCGTTATGTTCAATTCTTTCGGTTGCGGAATCTGACCCTTTTTGACTCACAGATGCCCGGCTTGTCGTCCTTCATTCGAGATATGACACATGCTACACTTCAGCCGATGATGTACGACCCGAATGTGTTCACTCTAAACTTGGAACAGTTGCTTTCGGGCACGCCTCTTGATTCTGCAATCGGCGTTTTACAAATCACCGTCAATTCTGCCCGAGGCATCAAAGGAACCAAGATAGGTGGTGGTACCCCAGACCCCTATGTCGCTATCGCCATCAACAATCGTGCGGAAATGGCACATACCAAATACAAGAACAATACGCACGTCTTTTTTTCTTAGCGAAATTGCGAGATGCATTCTTAACTCCTTTTATTGACAGGTATAATCCCACATGGATGGAGACTAAGTTCGTGTTGGTCAATTCATTGTCGGAAACGTTGAACTTGAATTTGTACGACTACAATGATCACCGAAAGGATACTCTTCTGGGTACGGCTACGTTCGAACTCGCTCAGCTTCAGGAAGATGCTGTCCGTGAAGGTCTTACCTCACATTTACTGAAGGACGGAAAAGATCGAGGCGAATTGAAGTATGACCTCTCCTTCTACCCCGTTCTAAAGCCTGAGGAAGGACAAGAGATTCCGGATACCAGTAAGTGCATGCATGGGTCCTACTATATACACTAATTTGATACCCGCGCTTACAGAGGTTGGAATCGTCCGTCTCACCGTGCATCAAGCCAAAGAGCTCGACCACACCAAATCACTTTCTGGAGACCTCAACCCTGTCGCAAAGATCTATCTCGGGGACAGCGACACCGCGATCCATGCCACAAAATGTATCAAGCATACCAACAGCCCCGTCTGGGAAGAACCACACGAGTTCCTCTGCGCCGACAAAAACTCTTCTGTCATCACTGTGAAAGTTATTGATGATCGTGATTTCTTGAAAGATCCTGTGGTGGGTTATATGTCTATCAAGCTGGCGGATCTGCTGGTGGCGAAGAATGAGGCGAGAGATTGGTTCCCGTTGAGTCACTGTAAGAGTGGGAAGGTCAGGTTGAGTGCGGAGTGGAAACCATTGAACATGGAAGGCAGTTTGGCTAGTGCGGAGCAGTATACCCCGCCGATTGGTGTCGTACGACTACACTTGGATAAGGCGAGTGATGTGAAGAATGTCGAGGCAACGTTGGGAGGAAAGGTAAGTTCCATTGTGTTTTGCCTAAATTCTTCGTGGTGCTGATTCAAAATGGTCGAAGAGCGACCCGTACGTCCGCGTTCAAGTCAACAATGTTACCAAGGGCAGGACGGAGGTTATTAACAATAGTAAGGGAACTGTCAAGTCTGATGGTCGACATTGCTGATTCCTTTGCAGATTTGAGTCCTGTGTGGGATCAGATACTTTACATTCCTGGTGCGTTAGTTAGTTCCACTGGCGCATGATTACTGATCCTGATGTCGTTGTAGTACACTCCCTAAAGGAGACGTTGCTGTTGGAGTGCATGGATTATCAGCATCTAACGAAGGTTTGGAACACATACGCTCAAAATATACCTGCTCCTAATCAGAAGTATCACAGGATCGTTCTCTTGGATCCGTAGATCTGCACGTTGAGGACCTTGCAGTTGAACACGACGACGTCCAGTACCCCTACAAATCTACTGGTGTTAAAGAGGCTACTGACCCAATCCGCCTTGACAAAGGCGGAGGGCTCAAGGGGACCTTGCATTACAAGGCGGAATTCGTACCTGCCCTCAAACTCAAAGGTGGTGTTCAGTTCAACGACACTGGCGCGTCAGCATTCGCGAAGGGTGTTTCAGGCTCCTCGAGTTCCCAGGATTCCGATGCTGGCTCGTTCCGCTCCGCGGGATCCAAGGCTGATGAAGCTGGTCAAGACGTCCCAGATGGAGTGACTATCTCGGAGTCTCCCAAGACACATACCAAAGGAGCCAAGTCGACGGATACGACGGCAACGAATGCGACTGGGGGGACTGTGGGTACTACAGGGACCGCAGAGACTTCTGACGGGACTCACGAGGATGTGGGTGTCGAGATGAGTAAGGATGAACTGTTGGCCCAGCAGTCCGGCATCATTGTCTTCAACGTCATCTCCGGTAGACTGGCCAAAAAGGCCCGGGTCGAGATGCTGCTGGATGATGGTTATTGGCCATGCTTTAGCACGAACCGTGCAAGAAGTACCAAAGCTTCGTGGGCCTACGTTGGAGAGGGCTTCGTTAAAGAACTCGATTTTAGTCAAGTGTGGATTAGGCTTAACGAGGCGGATGAAGGTGATAAAGACGATATTATTGCCGAATGGCGCGGTGAAACCAAGAATTTCTTGTCTTCGACTCTGGTAATTCTCATGTGACTCATCCGTCTGCCATACTCTGAACCTCTTCCCAACAGGACTCTGCTCAAACCTTCACACTCAACGACTTCGAAGAGAGAGGCACATCTACTGTTACAGTCGAGGCTCGATATATTCCTGTGCCCGTTGTTCTGGAAGCTCGCGAAAGTATCAACAGTAGGTGTTTTGTCCTATTACATCATCAATGGACGCTCACTATTTACATAGATCAGGGTGTGCTGAATGTGACGTTATTAGATGGTCGGGATATACATGCCGCTGACAGAGGAGGTTTGTTTTCATCCTTCGCATCTCATATGCTTTCTAATCAATCATAAACTTAGGGAAATCCGATCCGTTTGCCGTATTCACTTTGAACGGACAGAAAGTTTTCAAATCGCAGACGAAGAAGAAAACACTGAATCCCGAATGGAACGAGCAATTCCCTGTGTCAGTAGTAAGTATGATCACATTTGAGTTTATTTGATACAGCTAATGAAGTGCATCCAGACTTCTCGTGTGGCTGCTGACTTCAATGTGGAGTTATTCGACTGGAATCAAATTGAGCAAGCCAAGAGCCTTGGTTTCGCACAAATTGACCTAGCTGAGTTGGAACCATTCCAAGCAACCGAGAAATTGCTATCGCTGTCATCTCATAAGCATGGTGATAAAGGACATCTTCGTTTACGACTGATGTTCCAACCAGAAGTCATTGTCAAATCTCGCAAGAACACTTCAACGTTCTCAACCGCGGGTAGGGCAATGACCCAAATAGGTGGTTTGCCAATGTCCGCTGGCAAGGGCGTTTTCCATGGGGTCACGGGTATCCTCAAGAAAGGACATAAAGGAGATGATGCCGTTGACTCTCACAATGTCCCCGACCTTCCTGCTGGACAACAATCTCATCCTGTCGGCACCTCGGACCTTGCTACCTCGGCTGGCAGTCCGTTCCCGCCCTCTTCTTCCATGGAAGGCTTACCAGTCTCATCGAGTAATGAACCTGGGACCCTTCGCGTAACGGTAATAGACGCAAAAGACTTATCAGGAGGTGATGCAAAAGCATATGCTGTTATCAGAGTTGGAGATAAAGAGCAGAAGACGAAGCACTCAGGCAAGACGGCTAGTCCCGAATGGTATGCGTTTCTTCTTGTCTTTATAAGCAAGAAGCATTGAACGTGGATACGCCTTGCTCACAGGAATGAACCGTTCAACTTCGCCGCCAGCTCATTGACACCAAAGCTGTACGTTTGGGTTCATGACCACAAAACTTTAGGAAAAGATAAATTGCTGGGAGACGCCGAAGTTGACGTGCGTTGATTCTTTACTAGCAGCATCTGAAATAGTGCTCATTCTGCACGCATAGATTTGGCGTCACATCTCTTCTGAAGGAGTAACAGCAGCCGAGGTCACTATCGAGTTGCATAACGGTTCCGGACTTTTGCGCCTTCGTTTAGAGTTTGACTCTTCCGTGAATCCAACCCGAAGATCATCGATTTCTTCGGGAGAGCGTGCGAATACATCTAGGACGCTCTCTATCGCTTCGCCAAGCCGGTTTAGTATTAGTGGGCGCCGCAAGGGCGGAGACGACGATTAAAGGACTTCTAAACTCATTTTTCTGCCATCGTTCTTTACTTTCTTTCTATCTCGCGTTCGAAAACTTCCCCCATGGATTTATCCTAAAATTCGTATGCTAACTTAAGCAAACGGCGAGCAACCATGCTTGTTGAGTAATATGATACACTAAACTTGTCTTTCTCGCCTTGAATACCAACTCGCGGTCTCGAATTCTTAACCTTTCATTTGTTTTACCATTTCAAGATTCTTTTGCAATGTACGTGTAGGATATCTGCTGTATTGCATTTCGTACAATTCATCCTCAAGCCTTACACTTGAAGTCTCGCTACGTGAAATCAATTTTCTGGTGAAGAAGTGAAAAATTTGAACTACGTCGCTTTGAATCTGTACACTAGTGAGAACCAGTGGGTGGAGTTCCAAACATCTTGAGCAGCCCAATATGCCCTCCTATTGCAGCCCAAAGACTGTCTTTCTGTAAAGAGGAGCAAGGTGAATGCAAATCAACTGTGACAATGGCCGGGCTCACTATCTCATATTTGACACCAAATTCTTGAGCGGTCTGACGTACAATTTTCGCAACTGCAGGAAGGTGCTCCTGCGCAACAGAAGGAAAGAGATGGTGAACTACCTGATAAATGATCATGGACGAATAAACACTGGGGGGTAGTGATAAAGGGCGCATAAGACATACCTGGTAGTTCAAAGAGCCAGAAAAAAAGGTCATCAATGGCTTATCGTGACTGTAGTCTTGCGCGGTTTCCACTTGTAAGCGTGCCCAGTCCATATCGATATTCCCTGTCTTCGGATTCACTTGAGGAAATGCTACACTATTGACGAGGTGTGTAGCCTGGAAAATCATTGTAACGATGATCGAGAAGGTAAAGCTGAAATGAGTATAACATATAATTATCATAACCATGATTTCAGGTAAGAAACCACTCGCTCTGTCAAGAGGAACGCTGCAATGACTTTCAAAGGTGTATTTCCCCAAAACAATGGTAAGACGATCCTCGTCATATGAAAAAAGAACTAATGGAGAAAGTGCAATGAAGTCGAAAATTGATAGAATAGAATGTATGGAAAAACTCTCACTTTACCGCCCCAGAAGATCATATTTTGGGAGACAGTGAAAGCGTTGACTTTGAGTGGTCCTCGGCGCTGTCGGTCAAAGTCAGGTTGAGGATGCTGTGAGTTCACTACTTTTAATACTGACGCCTCTATAATAATTGCATAAATCTCCAATCCGGATAGAGATCCCGAGGAAAAAGTAGAGAAAGGGAGAGTATATGGACTGATATTTGTAGATGGCAGAATACTTGTGAGAATGTTTGATGCGGTAAAATTCCATGTCCGAGGTGTCGATGTCGGAATCATAGCCTTCGACATTTGTGAAGATGTGGTGGCTCATAACATGTTGATACGCCCTGAAAGCAAAGCAGGTAGTAGCGCTTGTCAGTCTCCGTATGTCAATCTGAAAAAAATGATATACCACAGCGTACTAGAGGACCCGTTGAAAAGATCATGTCCCATAGCGAGAAGTCTCCACATTGATGGGTTGTGACCAGCGGCCCCATGAGAACCATCATGAAAAGCACAAACACTATACTGAGCTAGTGCCACTCCTTGAACGATTGATAAGACATAGAACATTAATCTGGTGTTGGAAAATGTTGACCACTGCAACCAGTAAAAACAACATATAGCGACAGTGGTGAGGAGATATCTGACATAGCCAGATGGAGAGTATTTCCGGTCAATCTTCGAAGACCGGAAATAATCATCGACGCGTTTCTTCAACGTCAATGAAAACTCATCTTCTGGAGGAAACGAAGGAACATCTTGGCCGGACAGAATTCCAATTTGGTATTTGTGCAGAACCTGATGCTGTGCTTGTCCGTGATAGGACTTGAAAACTTGCGTAACCTATGCGGGAGCGAGCATGTAAAAAGAATAGACAGCATGTGCACCCTGCCACACCCAGCAATGATCCTACCACTGAAGTCATGCTGGATGCTTTGCGCCGTGAAAACGAACATCTACGTCACAGGCTTGCTGAATAGACGCACTCAGGAATGAACGAAAATAAACTAGCAAGAACCGTACATCTTTTCCTGCAGCCAAATATATGAACTCCCACCCGCCTGGGTGTTGGTCCATGAACCCAGTCAAGTCATACACCTGGATAAAAGAGGATGAAAATGAAAGTAGCGTAGGTAGGAAATTATACCTACATTCCTATCTATAGATACCCATGCTTCGTCTAGCTTGCATGCTGCTCTCAGTCTTTCGAGGGGTATCACATTCGATTTGCAATCTGGTGCAGCGAGCTCGATCTCTGGATTGCGAGGGTGCATACTGTAAGTTGGAATGAAGAGCGGCACAATGATCTGTGAGGATATCACTGCGTTGGAAGTGCATGCTAGTGTTCTTTTATAGGCACCCGAGCTCGTGCGAAGCTGCCGGATGAGCTAGCAACCTGACTGCTGTCTAATATGCTTGATATAAGCACGCCAGTTTGTCAAGGTGTATAGCTGTCCAACGTCTCAAGGGTTTGGGTTTGGAGCTAAACTTCATTGAATCTAGTCAAAACCCCTTCAACAATGATAATAGCGTCCAAAGATCATCATGAACCGACATTTTGTAATGAATATCAGTCAAAAACAACGAAAATTCGGTGAAGACTAGAACCATGATTCTAGCTGCGCGGACAAGATATGAACTGTTATTGCCATTGCATTTAACTTGACTTACAGAAACACGACTATGGAGACCTATGACCTGTTGACTACGAAGCACATAGCACTAGCAAAATAGAATGCATTACCTCTAATATGAGAATTTACCTCCACAATGGCTCAGGCCCTGACTCCACTACCAGCACCAACTGCAGTGGACACATTTCCACTGGGTGGACGACCGCCAGGTCTCCTTCCAGGGCCTGATCCGATGGATCCTCCACGACTACTACCACCTCGGGATCCTCTTCCGCCTCTTCCACCTCTCAAATTTGGATGGCCACCACCCATCCCAACACCATAGCCACCTGGGCGCATGCCTCCATGACCGACACGCCCAGGTTCACCAAACGTCGCAACATTCTTCACTCGCTCCTCTTCACGCCTTGCTCGGGCAACTTGGGCTCCATTCGCACCACCACGAGGACCTGCACTACCACCTCCACCCTGACCAGGAGTAAGCGAGTCAAAGAACGATGCGGATGGATCGTAGGCCTGGGATGATTTTGAATTGCCAGCTGAACTAGTTTTCTTCCTGCTGCCATCATCATCATCCTCTCCAGAGGAAGTTTGGTCCGAGTCGTTGTTATGCGCTTTAACGAACCGCCGATTGGCGCTCTCAAAATCAAAATCTGACGTTGGTACTTTGAGGGTTGCGACGCCAGATGTACCTCCTCGACGTCTGGAACCAGTGCCATTAGCCGGTTGCTGCTGGGAAACCCGAAGGTCGCCCAAGGCACGCTCAACAGTTTCTAGCGAAGCTGTGGCTGTGTGCAATCGTTGAGCTCGTGCACGTGCGACAGCAGCAGCTGAAGAAGCTCCTCCTGGGCCTGCGCCTGCTGATGCCGGTGTCTCTTGGGCATACTGCGATGGCGTGGGTTGTGGCTGCGGGAACGGTGCTTGCTGTTGGGCCAATGGTGGAAGTTGAGAAGGAAGTTGAGAAGAAGCACCTAGCACAGCTGGGTCGTCGTGCACGCTCCTTCCTCTTGGAGGTTCTACAGACTGATCGACAGCGAGATCCTTGACCTCTGAAGCACGGAAGATGATGTATTCGTAGGGGTCTGGAACGGGTGGAATAAATTCTTGTGGCGGGCGTCGATTTTCAGTACCCATAGAGTACACTAAGAGCAAACGTATATAGAGTCAGGACAAAGAGAAGCAGGAGAGAATAAACTGAACCGACCTTTGGATAGCTGGATGGTGCTCGCTACTGGGTCAATTCCTGCCAGAATACCCCGATACCGCACATCTGAATGAGAGACGAGTGATATAGGCTTCCTGTAAGGACGCGTCAGATGCAGCCCTCTGATTTTATTATAAAAAGGTATTTAGAAATGAACACGTACCCAATGAAACTAGTAGCCATCTTCAAAAGCAATCTTTCAACTTCTCTTTGAAGCTTTTTTCGTCTCTTTTGCGGTTGTATGCCCTTCTTTTTCTTTCGAACTTGGGAGAAGTTTATTAGCTGAAGGTTCAAGTGATTCGCAGGATGAAAACAAGACAAAGAAGGAAACACGCGGAACAGAAAATCGTGAGAATTGACCGAGCGCCCCGGCGTCTTCTTCAAGAGAACATTCGAGGAATTACGTAAACCTTCACCAAACCTCTCGAAAACATTGGCTCTCATGATTGCTACATACATAAAATGTACGTGAACTTGCGCCTTTAAGTTTGGTACATATGAAGTTGACGATACTACTGCATTTGTGGATATCCTGCACGTCTTGATCGAAAGAGAGAAATCTAGGTAACTTTGACGGGTTCGATGCTCCAAAAGCTCTCTGCGTATTCAAGGATCGCTCGGTCTGAACTGAACTTGCCCATCTATAAATCAAAGAGATTGATCAATGTCATTGTAGCTAATGTTTGAAGAATACAAAGCTTACATTGGCAGTCGTCCGAATCGACTTCTTGATCCACTCTTCCTTGTCGAGATACGCTTGGTCGACCATCTCCAAAGCGCCGATGTCTGTAATGTTTAGAAGTAAGTGCTCTGAAATCAACAGGCAAAATGAATAAAACGTACACGAATCGAAGTCCTCCGTGATGAGATAATAGTCGTTTTGGCGGATGGTATTCAGCAAACTGACGGATGAATTGAGAACTTGGATCGAATGAAAGAGCCTCCACTCACGGCTCATACACTCCTCCGTCTCCGAACATGCCACCGGATATCTTGTCTAGGACCTTTGCCAGCGCAGGGCATTTTTCCTCTACAGGAACAGGGTGATACATGTGTTGGTACCGAAGGTCCTCGACAGCACTAAGCAAAGTAAATAAGCTTTGAAAGAGCTAACGATGTGCCTCACTCACGGAGTCAAGTGGCCGAAGAAGACTAACATGCGTCCTCAGTACTCGGAATTTCGACCAAACGAATCGTGATACGCACAGACATTGTTCTCTCCGACGGCCTCCGCAATCTCGATGTTAGCACCGTCTAATGCATAGATAAACACAACTACAGCAATATTCTTAAACAAATTTTCACACACCGACAGTTCCGACCAACAATCCTCCATTCAAACAAAATTTCATGTTCGACGTGCCTAATCGCGAGTTCGACATTGATACAAAGACTTATATAAAGAAGACGCACCCGATGCTTCAGTCCCAGCCGTACTGATGTGCTGAGAGATATCCGAAGAGGGAATTAGCACTTCCGCCAACGACACGGAGTAGTCTGGTAGGAAGTAGACAGTAAGAAGATTGCGCGTGTCTGGGTCAGCGTTGATAATTCTAGCAGCATTGACGATAAGGCGAATAGTCTATTCAACGAACGCTTGTGAGTACGAGAGAAATATATCGAACGAAGCAAATCAGACCAATTTCGCAATATAGTCTAGCCAAGGATGTATCAGCCGGTGGACAAAGTTGAAGGTTTTAACGGACTTACATCCGGGTGCAGCTTTACCGGCGAAGAATACAACACGAGGATTGACCTTCTTGCGTTCCGCATCTGACATTTGCTTCAGAGTCAAGTACCTCTAATGATTCCGCCAGAATGTCAGGCCAAGTCATCAAGAAAGGAAAGAAACGACGTACATGGATAACGCCTAGGATATTCAAAGTTTGTCGCTGGCAAAATTGCCTTTCATTAGCGAGTGTATAGAAGATAAAATAACATTTTTGACACATACCTTATACTCATGAAGACGCTATAATCGAAACATCAGCACAGAATCCTAATGTGTTATTGGGTAAAAGAATTTGACCTTGATCTGCACATCAAACATCGCATTCGTGTTCACCGTCAAACCTAAGGTCGTCTCTACATGGTGCGCCAACCTCTCCTTATTGCGCTGTTTAATCGCTGCCCATTCCTTCCGGAATTCTGCATCTTCGGCATATGGCAACAATCCCTTCAACCTATCGAGGTCCTTGAGCCACACGCTTTTGTCAACCTTGAGGGTCTTGCTGATGAGTGCACTAAGTTCAGGGTTGCACTATAATTAGGTGAAGTAAGAAATGTATCAGGAAATGTGGGCAGGCGAATAGTATAGCGGGGAGTACCTGATCTAACCATCGACGTGGAGTGACTAGTAATTTATGTTGAGCACTGCTGCAGAGGGTACCAACCAGATGACTTACTTCCATTAGTGACGTTGCTGAACCTAGAGCGAATGCCATTCAAGCTTTTGGCTAACCTCTGATTATATGATTGCTTACTTGCTTTGACCTTCAAACTCCACAAAATCTTTCAAGATGGTCGTCCTCACAAGATCACTGTGTAACTACGAAGCCTCAGCAATTCGTTCAACGAGTCAGTTCAAATATGGAGAACATACTTCTGCAACACCGTTGACTTTACGGCTCCCTACATTGTTTGGACCAGTTACCATATATCCGGATGAAAACACCGTAGCCTGGAACTTACCGATGCAAGCAAGATGCGCCATTCGGACCTGCTTGGGGAATCCCTCTAGAGAACGCGACGTAAGCAACATATACATAAGCTGGGAGGCTGTAACAGACCTTCAATCAGTGACATTCTTGCCAGTCTATCTCTGTCTCCCGGGAACTTCTTTTCGACGGCTGAACTTTTTGTCAGAACAGTTGATTTGAGAAGAACGGCTTGACGGTGTACCTTGCAAGAAAAACCTTCATCATGTAGAACCTGTGATTAGTTTCGGATAATAAGTGCACATGGTTCAACAACATACAAATTCTACAAGCGTACAAACTCGCATTAGTTCTGCAAGAAAAAACGTCTGATCGTAACGACTCACGATATCATAGATAATCTGCATATGTCTGAAGGAGATTGAAGAAAGCTTCATCATTTGATGTCGTTATGCAAAATATAGAACACAAACCTAGGCAGGAGATGTTCCATTAAGGGGACTGGCCATTTCTCCAAAGCTTCCTAAAAACAAGTGTCAATTCAGATAAGACGTCGTGCGCTCAAAGTGAAATGCTCACAGGCAAAACAGTGTGATTGGTGTAAAAGACCGTGTTGGTGACGATGTCCCAAGCTTTACCCCAAGGAATTTCTTCCTCGTCAATGAGAATACGCATGAGTTCTGGAATGGCCAGAGTCGGGTGCGTCTGTAGAAGGCATTTAATCATTGACAAGCGTTATAACGAGTCTCAAGAGGCATACATCATTCAATTGTATGGCAACATCTAAAGACGACGTGATCTGTCAGAGCGACCAGGCCGTAGATAGTATTAGTAGGGCTCACAGTCGGGGAACTCGGAAAATGGCTTTCCAATGTTCTTGAACCTTCTAACGATGTCCGCAAGACTTGCAGCGGTCCAAAAGCTAGCGAAAGTTTTAAGCGAAGTGTCATTCATTCCAAAGTTGCTCACATACTATTGTTGCTTCAAACGGAGCTCTTTTCCGACTAGGTGAGTATAGGATAATTGTGAGCGATCGCGGCTTTCGTATTAATACTAACTCACATGTCCTACAAAAACGTATCCAGATTCAGCATTAGACACGCGAAAGTATGGAAGATTGAGCGCACGTGTGATCATTAGGATACAAAACAGAGGTTATTGCGGCTGCACTGTTGGACGATTCAACAGCATGTTCATAGTCGCCAGCTGTGTATCACAGACTATGTAGATAATTGATTTGACCCGAATAAGTAACACACACCATTGAACGAGTTCAAATCGAAACCCCTCTTCGGTTTACTTTCCCAAAGCCTCAGATTGTTCGTGTTTTTCGTGTAGCAGCCGGGAACCATGACGTCATAAGCAACGGCAAGCACCTCTTGTCCTCCTTGCCAAAGTGCACGCCCATCTGGTAGACGTTCCGCGGTGCCATAGAAGCGCACTTCGTAGGAAACATCAAGCCGCGGAAGCTATAATTATAGATAATTAATGTGAATTTCAAAAACTGAATTTAAGGCGACAGTCTACCTCCCATGGGTTTTCGCCTCCAGCCAACCAAGGGTCGGGTTGCTTTGATGTTGTGTATGAGCACAGTCTAGAGTAGCGATAATGTTTAAGGGACCCCATACCTCTAATTGTTGGCCCTCGGGAGAAATGAGCTGATAGATCGTGTCAGAAACTGATATAGAAGATGATGCAGAAATTATACCTGCTGAAAGATTCCGTACTGATATCTCAGTCCATATCCCCATACGGGCAGCTCCTAGACTCGTCCATAAACAAAAATACTCTTGCTCGAAAGGGTCAAGCCTCACCTGGGAAGCAGAAGAGTCGAGATAACAAGCAGCAAGCCGTCCCAGGCCACCGTTCCCAAGCGCGGCATCCCGTTCTTGTTCCAATAGATCCTCCATATTGAACCCGAGCTTTGTAACACCTTCACGGTATTGATCCTTCAGACCGAGATTTAGAAGCTATCAGGCTATGTCAGCACATAGCAAAAACGAGCAATTCTGACAGAGACGCACGGCGTTGTCGAAAGTGCGACCCATTAAGAACTCCAGGGAAAGATAATACGCCCGCTTCGGTGCTTTGCGCGTATAGTGCATCTGCGTTTCATTCCAGTTGAGCTGCTCGACCCAAAGACATTGAGCTTTCTGTGACGCGTCCGCGTGAATAAATGGCAACTCACGATAAGATCGTCTCGCACGGAAAGTGCAGCGGCTTGGTATGCGCCCAGATTATCTGAACTGGTATTTCAGTCTCTGTATCGATTATGAGACATCATATAGTACCTAGATTATAAGCCTGGCGTGCCAAAGAGGTCTGGACATGATTGACGATGGATTTGGTGACAGAAGAAACGTCTGGACATCGTTAAACGTTAAACTGGATTTCTGGGTATGATCCAACAGATCAAGCCACTCACCCGTGTTGACAGATCTGGAGCCCTCTTTCCAAACCTTTTCGTCACCTCTTGGCCATTTTTCTTTGCCTGTTTCGTCTGTTTCTGGCGTGTATCCTTGAAGGAAAACAGTATGAGCAAATTGGTACTTGTAGCGCTCAACAGATATTTTAGCACGAACCAGTCAAAGTTCGTACATGCCTCCTAGGTCTTACAGGCTTTCCAATAGTCTTTGGATCAATAACAGAGGTCATGGTGAAAGTAAACGAGTTGAAGAGACTCGGGAAATCTTTTATTCAAGAACTAGTTCTTGGTCACGTCATGGGTAGATTTTGTCAGGTCCATCAAATATCGCTGATCAGAATACAAAGATACAAAATGGAATGAACTAGAACGGGCTTGAACTCTGATAATCACATCGAATGCTCCACCACAAATCAGAACGTCGTCGTGCTGGGCCGTGAACTGAAGCATAGAAGCATAGAAGTTTTATTACCCACAATAAGTGCGGAATCAGAGAAGAAACTTTGAGATAGGTTAAATCGTTCATGTGATGGAGGCTCTACTGTGACCGAGATAAGATAGCTTTGTTGTTGGTGTAAAGAGGGGTGTACACCACCAACTGGGTCTGATATCCCTGAGATGTTTTGAGGCATTATAACTTAGAGATATCCGCGGGTGACATCAACATGACATCCGGATCAGG
>MU793482.1:0-39935 GCA_027886325.1 Lentinula aff. detonsa | reverse complement strand
ACACTAATGCAATCGAGCTCAATCCTTCGCACACTGTCAGATTCAACCACATAGATGAGAATATTGTAAAATCATATTCTACAAAATCTGAGTATGTGGTGCCCTGCACACCATCAAGCGCTTTGAAATGCACTTAAAATTATGGTAATCGTATAAGTATTCGTCGAGTTATCAATCCCCGAAATTTGGTACTCAAATGATGTGGAAACGTTGTCGTGCGAACTATTATGCAAATGACAATAAATTGAAAAACCCCTCTTCGTTCTTTCCACCACCCCGGTAACACGAAGAGGCTCACGCTCTCGACCCTCGAGCTGCAAAGCTCTACGATATCCTCACAACATGGACTCTTCAATGTTTTCTGACTTGGAAGCTTTAACGAAAAGCACTATGGACCAGCTGTCCAATTTCGCGCTCAACCTCGGTCTAACACGATTTCCCGAACACCTCAATACTTTCCTATCTTCGTTGTTCTTCTTTCTCGCCATACACCAAGCGTTTGCGCCACTCGTAAGCGGATGGATGTCGTCAAGTTTTCGCAAGATGAACAGACGAGGGAAGAATAACTGGTAAGTATCAAAGTGTGACACGCGACTGGTAGAAGAACTTCACATTCAGTCCCGATAAAGTTGGCATTCTAAGTGCCTTCAACGTTCTTCATAGGTCAATTCACGTCGTTTCACAAGTTCACGCTGTAGTCATCGTACCACTTGCTTTACGCGCCTTAAACTCTCCGGTGTTGGACAGAGACAGGGCTTTCGGTTGGGATGATCAAACTGGCTCACTGCAAGCAATCGCTAGCGCGTGAGTGCTCCTAATCACTCTTTTACCAACAACTTTTATGGATCATTGCAGTTATTTCGTTTGGGATACCCTCGATGCTATCATAAATTACACCGACTTTGGGTTTATTGTACACGGTACGTGCTTTCGGTCCTCGTGTACATTCAATTCTAGTGCGTCGTTCCTCTGACTAAGCTTATATCGGTACGTTCAGGATTAGCATGCTCCTTGATTTATCTGTTGTCGTTCGTGCGTTTTCCGCGTGTTGTACAAACCGACCACTTCACTAGACTTGCGCGCTTTGTTTTCTCTTTTTGCAGACGCCTTTCTTGTCATACTATGCCGCAAGATGTCTGCTGTGGGAATCGTACGCGTTTTTTTGTTTGCGTGGAGTACTGTAAATCTATTCTTGTTTAGGAGCACCATCTTCTTGAACATTCATTGGTTCCTGGATAAAACCAATCGTACAGGAGGTAACTTCCAGCTAGTCAATGGAATCTTGCTCCTTGCTACATTCTTCGGGATGAGATTAGTCTATGGGGCCTACATAGTAAGATACTTCCCTTCTCCCCTTTACAATCGTCTCTGTAGTTCATATCTATATCTGATTCGTACACTCCTCCAGTCTTACAACTTTTTCTTCACCTTGTACGACGTACGGGACAAAGTCCCGCTGGTGTATCTGTTCATATACGGTGCGGGCAACATTGTTTTGCAAGGCTTGAATGTATACTGGTGGGTTCGTTACAGTGGTCGAATTTACGTAGACACTTACCACTACAATAGGTTTTTCAAGATGATTAGTTCTTTGCAGAAGAGATTCTCGTCCAGCTCATCTATAGATCGCAAAGCTGTCAAAACCTATGGGAAACTTGATGCGAAGAAAGAGTAAAAGGGGTTGCTGTAATATCTTAGAACTACATGTATTAGGTTGTAACTGCTGCTGTATACACCAATATCTTGCCTGTAGAAAGTCCGTCCTATGCTCTATTAAATGCTGCTTTGACCATTGCACGTACGCGCAATTCCCAAGCTACAAGGTTTACTCTTCTAGTGACTTCTTTCCGGACAGCTTCTGAAGATTGCAGTATGCAATGCAGGTATGCAAAGGTAAGTGCGTCCAAAGGAGTAGGATACCTATCGTAGCCTTGATTAGCACAACAGACCAGTTCTCGAACAACAAAGGAAGTAATATGCGTACTCTGATCCTAAAAACCATTTATCTGTACCCAACCTTTCCGACAATGCCTTGATAGCGTCCGGGTATTTTTCAAAGACAGATATCTTAGTTGCGGAAGAGATCCTGACGCTGCCAGTAGTATTCGAAGTGTTTCCGAAAGGGCTGAATAATGTGAAAGAATACGAAGGAAGTAGTGAAAGGAATCCGGTCGATGGTGGTGGTGGTGGAACGAGGATTGATTCGAGACTGGTAGAAGGAGGAGACGGCGGAGCTAGTAGGGATTCAAGGAAGGATTGAGCCGGTTGTGAAAGGAGCTTGGAGAAAGTTAGAGATCAAAATCACGCAGAAGATACATCCCATACCAGCGCAGCGTGAACATTGCCTTCGAGTAACGAAACCCAAGCTCTGCTCTCATCTTTGGCTGCTTCGTCCTTGTAACCTTCCCATGCATCATCAAGTGCACTATGCGCAAGCTTCGTATCGACCCACTCGACAATATGCGGAGCAGAAAGTAACTCAGTACTGTCATCTATTGGTCCAGTGCTACTCTTCTTGTTATTGTCTGCAGACCACGAATAAGTCGCAGACGCGTCGAAAGGGACGTGCAAATTTGGTAGCCGGCCATCTATAGCCCCTTGTGCATCAACATCGAAGCGTACTCGGATACCACTGAGGCCTCTGAGCGCGAGGTAAGCTTGCCATTTGAGGCATTCGACGTCGGAGCTGAGTACTGCGTCGGCAGAGTTGTTGGTTTTTGATAGACGAGCCCATATCGTAGGGCCTTGTAAAGTTTTGTTTTCCTTTGCATTAAGGGGAGGATGGGTGTAGAGAGGGAAATAGGAAAAGAGAGTCTTGAGAGGGCCGGGAACTTGCATGCAAGAAAGGGAAATGAAATTCGGGATCAACTTGATTCGGCAATTTCTTCAGAACCACCATGGACTCTGAACCTACCCCAGTCTCAAAGCCAGAGTCGCCAGTGTTAATGTCCTCACAAACGCTTATCCTAGCTTCATTGTTTGTAGCAGTGATCTCAATTGCTGGTACGTTTCTGGTTACTATAACTCTATACGCGCGTTGTGCCTAATAGACCTAAGTCTTCATATTTGTTTCTCGAAGAAAAGGCCAATCCAAGCGCAACCTTCTACTAATTTTAGGGCCCTCAGACTCTGGAAAAACCTCCATTTTCTCTTCAGTCAGTTCCAATGCTGACTGGTATTTTGTGTGCGCAAATGGCTCATCTAACGCGGGTCCCTTTCATCTAGCTGGTATATGGCCATGTAGTCCAAACGAACACTTCAATGCAAGCCAACTCGTCTTTTCTGAATATCCAAGGGAAAAGAGATCCTATACAGATTGTCGATGTTCCTGGTCATCCTAGGCTTCGAGATCAATTTAAAGATTCTCTGTCTTCCGCAAAAGCCCTAGCTTTTGTCGTAGACGCAAATACTGCATCTCGTAATGCAGCTGTCATCGCGGAGTGCGTAATTATTCTGTGGAAATCACCTTTGAAAATTGAATACATGTTCTTCACAGACATCTCCACTCAGTACTTGACGCAATCATGGCAATACCGCCATCACAACCTCTTCCTACCCTTCTCATTCTCGCACACAAATGCGATCTCATCAAAGCCTCCTCTTCATCTGCTGATACATCAGCACTAGCCGTCACTCGTGTTCAAACCATCCTCGAACGTGAGTTGGAAAGGCGAAGATCATCGCAATCCGGTGGGATGGGTGTTGAAGCCCTTGGCGATGAGCACAATGACGAAAAGCCAAATATGGGCGGGTTGGATTGTAGTGGACCTGGAGGCACGTTCAGATTTGAAAATTGGGAAGGTGGAGAGGTCGTGTTCCTTGGGACTTCCGTCAAAGGCTCAGAGGTGGCGGATGAGAAGTCTGTTAAGGGTAGTATTGCACCTTTGATGGATTGGATTGAAGAGAACATATAAATCCTTCGGGCTCTCGCATTATCCTGCAAAGCAAAGAGGCTAGATTTCTGCGAAACCTCTACTGCAGCTGGCTCTATATGAAGATATCTATTGCGAAAATATGAACATATACGATAAGCTAGTGATGCACAAGGAGTATACAGCAATTGATACAGCAACAATAACTAGCGTAACAAGAAGAGCAGCACTACATAGGGCGATAAATTACATGACGCAAAATCACCGTTTCCATGAGTTATGCAGACCAACAGTGTCATCTCCGTTAACGGTCCCACTAGACACCACCCCTTCGTCTATTCCGGATCCATTCACAGGGACCCCTCCTCCACCTTTACCTTCTGCCGGACCTAGATCTCCAGTCATCATCGCAACCTTACTCCTAACGTTGTCGGCTCGCAACGCTTCTAGCTCAGAGAAATAGGCTTCGTCTACACCGCCGGTCACATAGTCACCATCAAATACTGAGCAATCAAATCTTTTGATGCTCGGATTGAGTTGTCGAACAGACTCGATGAGGTCGGGAAGGGTTTGAAAGATGACCAAGTCTGCGCCTATTGCTTCCGCAACATCTTCCTCATTACGGCCATAGGCTACAAGCTCTGACCGCGAGGGCATGTCAATGCCGTAGATATTTGGGTATCTAGTTAAAGTCAAGTGAGAAAGGGACGTGAAATTGTGCGAAAGGACAGTACTAACCGAATCGGAGGCGCACAACTTGCGACGATAACGTTTTTTGCCCCAACATCCTTCGCCATTTGTACAATTTCCCTCGAAGTTGTACCTCGCACAATGGAATCTGAGCATATCACAATCAGTCGTATGCAAAGGTAGAGGAAAGGCTTGTAATAACCGTCTACTAAGAGAACATTCCGTCCAGAAAACTCGAGAGCCATCGCATTGAGCTTTCGACGAACATTCTTCTTCCTAAAGCAATATGAGTTCGTACACTGAGTTCGAAACTGAGCTCACCTCACCTCATCTGCTGACCGGGCATAATGAACGTTCTGCCTACATACCGGTTCTTGATGAAGCCTTCACGGTACGGAAGGTTGAGTTTCTGAGCCAAATTCAACGCTGCCACTCTTGAGGTATCAGGAACCTAGTTACGTGTTCAGAGATAGTTTCCGATGAACTAGAAGGTACCATACAGGAATAACGACATCCACCGACATGCCATTGTTGCTCAAAACGCGCTTCACCTCTTCGGCAAGCATATCACCCATTGCCATGCGGCTGCGATAAACGCTGATTCCATCTAGAACAGAATCGGGCCGGGCAAAGTAGACGTATTCGAAGATATCAGGAGCGAAAGCAGCAGCTTCAACAACTTGTCGTCGGGAGACACCGGATCGAGTGATAATAATGGCTTCACCTGCAAGCAAAACGTGAATACGGATGTGATGGCTTGAACGAAAAGCGAAACGAACCAGGTTTTACATCATCCCAGTCAGTGAACCCACTGGCAACGGCTACGACGCTTTCACTAGCGAAAAGATAGTCTTTACCAGTTTCGGTCTTCCTCACTGCCATTCCTACTGGTCGGATCCCGTTCGGATCTCTGAATGCAATGATTCCGAAGCCAGCTAGCATTGCAACGCAAGCGTAGGCACCCTTGACTTGCTTCATCATTCCGCCAATGGCCGTGAATATATCTTCTTCATTGATTCGAAATTTCCCGGTTTGTTGTAGGTTATTGGCAAAGATGTTGAGCAGCAACTCGGAATCCGATGAAGTATTAATGTGGCGGTGAGCAGTAGCATCCATATATTGCAACAGAGAAGCAGTATTGATCAAATTTCCGTTCTAAGTTCATGAATGATGAAAATGCCCAGTGACTGAATAAACGATGTACGACTTACGTGGGCAAAAACAATACCATAAGGTGAATTGACATAGAAGGGTTGGGCTTCAGCATTGTTGAAACTCCCAGCAGTGGGATATCTGACTGAAAGGAGTGACGATCAGGAACAATCTTGAAAACGTAGAGTGAGAAGCGAGCTTCACCATGGCCAACTCCCATTCCACCGATCAATTTTCGGATTGAAGATTCATCGAATATATCTCTGACCATGCCATTGGCTTTGCATTGAAAGAAGCGACCTTTAGGTCCACAAGTCACGATTCCGCAGGCATCCTGGCCTCTATGCTGTAGTAGAGAAAGCCCTTCGCAGATCTCTGGTGCACAGTTGATAGTGGAGTCGTGCAATAGCAAGCCTAGGATACCGCACACTGGGGATGTCACAGAAGCAATCAAGAGATGAGTCAGAATAAGAGCTCCTGAACTTACTTGCTCAGAGAATCTGAAGAAAAGATATTTGACAAACGTGGTTGATAGAGAAAACATTTTCCAAAAAATTGTTGCCACACCGAGAAAAAAAATAGTGGCGCACGTGCGCGCCTATTTCAGGGGACGGGTTGATCCGCTATTGAGCGCTGAGCGCTGCTTCGTAAGTGCTATCACCTACAGTGTTCACAAATAATATAATATAATACAGAACTGAAGGAGATGTAGGATAACTTCTATTCTCAACCGAGCAGTCGACGTATTACATAGCTACTACAAAAGCAATTGCTTTGACCTGAGCACTAGGGTAGGGTAAATTCAATCTTAATATTCGTAGGTATGGGTAGGCGATGACAAGCTTTTGCTACTACTCTTTGAGATGGTTAGTCATAAAATTTGCAAGAAATATTCTCTCTTTTTGCCGACAAAGCCAAGAATATAAACGACTCGTCTACTCGAGCCAGCAACCTTGAATGTGACATCCTGGAAGCTGCCCCATGAAGAGCGATTCCGTACATCTCTGCAGAGCGACTGGTTTGTTTAACGACCGTCAAATAAAACGTCCTAACTCCCGAATGACAAGGACATGGACCGGGAGCGGTTTAAAGGATACGGGTGATCAAAAGTTAGCAGGCCTCGGACACAATCAAAAAAATATTGATACAAGCTATCGCAACAAGAATGCACGGTAATCAAGATCACATATATGAAGGAAGTGGAAGTTCTAGGGATAAGAGTCGGATGAGAGCACGATGATACAACGTATGAGATAGCAGTACAGTATGCAAGCCCAAGTTCCGCGAGAAGACCCCAACAGAAAAAAAAAGAGTCCGAAACAAATTCCTAAGATACATGCCTAGAATTAAGCATATGTATGACACGATGATCCTCTGACATTCTACTCCCTGGTTGAGGGTAGGCAGTCCGAGGATTCAGTGCATAAGGCCCAACAGTAGAGTGGAACGATGGCAAAGAGGGTGAGGATATCCCACTTGCAGGACCATGGACGCTGGAATGTTGCATTGCTGGGCTCGAAGGCGGACTGTGAGCATTGTATACTCCGTCGTCTTCGCTTTTGGACCTTGATTTTCCTCCGTGGTATATCCCAGAAGGAACCGTAATTTTGGAAAGAATTGGATCACGGTCAATTGTCGGTATCGACGGGAGGTCAGAATACGTGAAATAGGCTGTTATATGCCATTTACGAGGCTTTGAATTTGGAGAAAGGGTTATCCAAGCAGAATATGCTTGTTTGATTAATCCAGGATGGGTACCACCGCTCCGATCCTGGTGCAGTAATGCGGAAGAGGTATGTGTGACGCGTGTGGGACCTTCCACAAAGCGGAAATTAGGGTACCTAGGATGAGAAGGCAGACAAAGATTTGAATGAGACCTTATCAAAGGAAGATGAAGATACGGAATACCTTTGGCTTTGTTCGAGCGAGCCTCCATCGGAAGGAAGCTTCTCGTCATAAAATAGGTATGGCTGTTGAGCGGTCATGAGAGCAGATCCACAGAGATATGTTTCGTCAGTCATTACCTCCCGCATTCTCGACTGACCCCAGACGCGTCCATCTGAATCGAGATAATAAATCGACGTTGTGCTTGACTCGCTGAAGAAGTAACATACCGGTCCATCTCTTCAACCCGGACTCGTCTTCACATTCTTCCCAAACAAAAACGGAGCCAGAGCGTACATGCATCGATCGTTCAACTTCATTCAGTCGACGAACAACTGGTCGTAAAAGACCTTGACGGACGGCCTCAAACACGACATGCGCATCTCGAGCGTCACGTACATGAAGACGTGGATGGGTGGCTTGCTGCATAGTCCTATGCCTTTTGGGAAGAGAGAGAAGCGCTGAGTGGCCTAAAACGCGTACGAAAGAGGATGACGAATTATGAGGGTATGTTACATCGTTATATATACTGTCCCCGGGTGAACACGAGAGTACTGGCTAAGAATCGGTATTCTGCATTCGAGATAGAAACCGAAACCGGTGATCCATACGCCTATAATCTGCGTCAACTAAAAATCCATGTGGTGGGACAGATATCAAAGGGTAGATGTCGATCGGCTTTAAAAATACTCATCATTAGAAGAACCATTATGTCGGATCCTTGACTCGAAGGGGAGGTGTGTACGGTGTGAGTATCGAGAAATTCGGAACAAGTTGACTAGAATTTTGGTTTAGGCTTGTGTGTACATTTACATTTCTCGTATCGTTCGACCCAGAGCTTCGTCCAAAAGGGATGGAAAGACTCGGATGACTACTGTCAGCCGGGGGAGATATGCGGCGTCATGAAGTATGATAAGGTAGAATCTGTATAGTAAATTCTGAGGCTCAATTTTACAGCGTATGTCATAATCATGTTCAAATTCTACTTGCCTTTCGGCCAACCCAGCAGTTTCTTGTCAAAACTGTATTCACGAAGAAGCGTTGTGGTTGACTCATCAGGAATCCCACGTGGATGTGGCAATCATCTAGATCACTTCACTTCTCACGCGCACACACCAGCTTCGCTTCACCGGTCTTAACACTTCGACGCATAACCCTAGGTGGACTTCCTACGCACTTCCTCATGCCTACGGAACACGATTCATTCGGGTGCAATAACAACAGGCGAATCCAAAGTCTTGTCCAACTTTGCCAGAGAGGTGGGAGCCCTCTGCTACCACTCAGATACACCTCTAACAGTTGAACTCTCCTGAATAGTGGCGGGAAATCATATCGAATGTGCGCAACTTGCATCTCAAAATGAACCAAAAGCAGCTGAAATAGCATAGCCATCAGTAGTGTTGGAGAGCTACCATTTACCTTGGTTCAGCCGATTCTTGAGCGTTGCTCGGCGGAACAATTGTTGCGGCTGGAAGATGCATCTCCAGTATGTCACTGCGTCTTATATGCTCTTGGATTACTTTGATTTGCAATGCGATCCACCAGCATCTTAAAGGAGACACCGAAGGCATGTATTGCGCCGTTTAAACCCGCATTGATTCCATTGACTTCATCGTAGAGTTATGGAGGACCTTATGTCGACGGACATATTCTGCAATGATGGAACGTCTAGAGGACGGAACTGATACTGTGCCGGACTCGTGGAGGACACATTTCTACGTGAGTTACAACCGACATGATAGGATATCCAAGTTTACATGAAACATCATGAAACAGATTTTGCGCGAAGCGGAGGCTAGAAGGCTAGAGGAAGTAGGGTCTCGTATACGTTCACAGCGACTCGAGGCAGACGAACGTAAAAAGGAACGCGAAGTCAAGTTCACGGAACGTTTACCTCCCCCAAAACGCCAACGCACAGGGTGTAAGTTAAGCATCTCTCTGTTGTGTACAGTTGACCCAACGCTTTGCCTCTATTGCTCAGGGAACATGCCCACTCAACCCAGGACCCTCTTCCAAAAGACACGATCAGAAGCATCTAGACTTCAGAAGAATATGTATAATACCCGTATGATTCCTCCGATGCTCAAAGCCAAAGACTATCGTGCCACTGGCAGCATCGCCAGTCCTCCTCTTCTTGCTCAGACCAGCTATTCAAATCGAGTAACCGTCAAAACGGTTACACGACGCCCATCATCTACAACAGCGGGCTCGTCGGAGCCTGATACATTGCCGTCCAAGACTTTGAATCCTTCACCCTTAAAGCCTACGACTTCTACTTCTTCTACTTGGAAAGCCGAAACCCGTTCCCTGTTGTCCTCAAGTAACGGTACACTAACTATACCTAGAAAGTACACACCCAAGAACGCCCAAATACCATCTTCTGAGCAAGTACCGTCTCCTTCCAAATCGTTTCCTGTGGCTAAAAGGGATCCTATGGCATCTCTCTTTGTGCCTAAACATCGTGCCTACTCACAGCGCGCGGGCTAATTATGATTCTCATTGTACATCGACGATATCATTTGCATCATCATTCTTTATATCTCTCAACATAGTTTGCAGGAGCTTTACTAGGATTGTTTTCATTTGTATTTAATCTTTTATCTCACTCTCGGGTCTTTTTCTACACTAAGCAAATTCATTCGAGGGTGAGAGCTTTTAATGTTGCATCCCAGGTAGTAAATATACTCACGGTGAACGATGAACGATTTACACATACTCAGAATGCATGCGCACCAAAATTCTCTACTGAAAGTGTACGATTTAGGTAGGTTGAAGGGCAGAAAGAGTGGCGTGGAATGATACAAACCCTATGTACTATAAATTGTTGATAACAAGATTGGGTGTGATGCGATGCGTAAAACAACAAGGAATGGAGAAAATGCGAGAAGAAACGTCAAATGTCAGTGTGAGCAACAAGAGAACAGAAAGCAATGCTAGACTACTGCGCAAGGAACGAGCAAATTTGATGGAACCATCGGAGCGCACTGAATTTCGCGTTTGTCTTGGTATCGAACGCTCGAGACAAAGTCGCGCACCACATTTGTGCTTACAATCGCGTAGAAGGACTTGCCATTCCGGCGTTCTCTACCTCTCCGTCCATCTGGCGTGTCTTTCCCTTCCCCTTCGCACTGTAGGATACCGAATAGTCGGTGTGCCCTGACATGTCTAGAACCATCTCTGGCGTTGGTGCTTCCCATATGCGGATACTCTTATCATCAGAGCACGACGCAAACATGCGTTCGTTCGCCGGGTTCCAAGCCACCGAATTCACACTCCCCTCCCCATGTCCAGAGAGAACTTCAAGCAAGGACCCGGTGTCCCGATGCCACACATATACATTTCCATCTAAGAACCGTTGAGTGTTCATAAAAGGCAAAGATCCATGCAGAACCAACCTTCACTGCCACTGGCAACGAAACTGCCATCGATCCCACCGAAGCAGCTTCGGATAATATGTCGACCTTGGCGTTGGCCTGTGAATTTGCGAGCCAGTCGACCCAGACGTAGATCCCACAGTTGAATTTCCTGCATAAAATACACCAGTGAGAACATGATAACAAATAGCTCAGGAAGAACTCACATCGGGTGAGTGGTTTATTAAGGCGTACTGGGAATCTTGCGAAACCTTCACGCTCGTAAGGTCGCCATCCAACTTGATAGAACTGTCATAGAATCGGGATGAGAAAACCATTAAAGGGAATTATTTCTCAGGCCAAGGGGGTCCGATGGAAGGTAGATTCTATACAAACATTGATAACAAAAATTGAAACTTACGACTCTACTTGTCTCGTTGATAATCGGTAGATGATGAACCTATTCTTAGTGGGTGTGATTCCATTCATTGACGATGTATTCCCACTTGGATTCGTCGTAGCATCGCCGGAGCTACCACTATTACGGATTCCCCTCAGCGATGAAGACTCCGATGAAGTGGGGACATGCATTCCAATAGTCACCACGCGTGAGAGATCTGGCGTAACGGCGAGGTCTGTAACCCGTATGTCTGTCAGGCCCCATGAGAGCTTTTTCCTGCCCTCCGCATCCTGATCGACCATCAGGATATGTTGAACAGGCTTGCAGAGCACTAAACTCACCCATTGAATAATCTTGCGATCTAATGCCCCTGATATAAAACCTGAGCCATCCGGTAGCCACGAGAGAGCCGTCACGGTCTCGGTGTGCTCATCCATTGTTCGAATACAGGAACCCGTCTGAGAGGATCAGGAAAATAGACATGAACGTTTGTATTGGATCGAAACAGTGGACTGACCTTTGCGTCCCATAATTTGATGAAGTGCTCAGCTCCTGTGAGCAGCATGGAATCATCCGATGACCACGCTATACTGTGCACGGGAAATGGATGATCCCCCAGGATCAAGTGTACCTCCCATTTCCTTCTGTCTGACTGTAGGAGCACAAAAGTCAGATCATCAACAGTGTTTTGAATGATGTCTGTTCAGACTGACCCCCATATTCCATATGATGGCGGTTCGATCCGCGCTTCCACTGGCAAGATACGCTCCATCATGACTCCATTCCACATTCCAAACTTCATCTGTATGTACCGATAACACCGTGGTAGTGACTCCTGGGAACCCGTCCTTATTACATTCGTGATCACTGAGTAACGAAAATGGCGTTGCTTCAAGCGGTGTGTTATGGTATATACATCGCCGCAGTTGGTCCTGGCGCGCTTGTTGTAAAAGGGTGAGAAATCTTCGCTGTGGAATCATGACAGATGGGGGAATGAAACCTAAATGGAGCATAAAGTTTTATGATCCTTGCTATAGAACGACCTGAGAGTTGACCTACGATGTAAATCCAGGAGTAACTGTTGCCTTGATTGACCTGATACTCCATCCCATCCTGCGCGCTGTCGAACGTCCTCCGGCTCAGTACACATAAGCAAACTGATCGGAAACTCGTTGAGTGTGTTTGGTGATAACACGGACAATAATCTATACAGACCTTGCTAATACATGCAATTGTGCAGGTTCCGGACTTGATAGCGCTAATTCGGTTCGTAATACATGGAGAGCAGCAGCAGTTTTCCGGGCTTCCAATAGTTCCAGATATTTCTGCTTATTTATCAAGAATTTGGCGTCCTAGAAGAAATTTCAAAAGTTAAGGCTCCGTGCCAGAGTCAAATGAGCTGCCACATACCCATGAATTATCCTCATTCACTATGCCTAAACGTGATAGTGAATCCTCCGCCTTTGACCACATGCCGCTCAATATATACTCTCTAAATCGTCTGACCTGCGGCTCCTCCATTGAAAAACCTGACTCCGCTTCGAGCGTAGCTGCTGATTCACTGTAGCAGGCAACACTGACGCGTGAACAAAGTATCTCATACGACATAGACAGTCTAAGCTCACATATAGCCCACGTCCCTCAAGCTCTGCAGCAGCAATCGAACAAATTCTTCTCTGTCCACGTTTGAATCCTCGTACAATAGATGTCCTGGAAGATTGACTCTGGAAAGGGCGCTCTTTTCATGTCTCTCCATTACTACACCATTACTTCCGCTCATTCCAGCTCCAGATGATCCCACAACGCCGTTCCCGTTAGTAAAGGGTGATACAAAGCCATTTCCATTGGCTACAGTGCGGCCGTTACTTGTAGAATGACTCTTTGACGAAGGACCTGCAACAGCTGGATTGGACGAGTTTGTCGGTGAACTTTCTTCTAATTCTGTAAACCGCATATTCGAAACGCGGGCAGGGGGCTGTGACTGTGAATGAATAGGAATTGTAGAAGGAATAGGATTGTCGATTCTTTGTCTCTTGCGAGCTCTAGGTGATTCGACGTCTGGGAGAAAGAAAAGAAAAGAGCTTTAGTCATTCGTGTAAGGTTAGATTACAGAATAACGACGGTACCGATGGAGGGTGCAGATAAGAGCGAATCACTGTTGCTGTTTTCCAGATGCTCCAGCTCAGACCTTGGCCTGGTCGTCGGTATTAGAGTCGAGGTTGATGCTGCTGATGGTAAAGGCTGAGTAGAAGAGACAGAAAATAAGGACGTTGGTTGGGCCGGTGAAGATTCCAGACTGGAAGAAGTCACTGAAGACGACGACCCCCGAGAGGAAGCCCGAGAAGTATTTGTGAGATTAGAATCAATGGTGGCCGTTTAGAATCAAGAAAAGAGATAAAGGCTCTTGGTAAGAAGAGCTTGGTGAAGGACTTTGTTCTTTCAGTGCATTCGCCTATTGTACACGCGATGTCGGTAAGCTAGGAAGCCTCGTTTCAAAACTGACAATTGATTTCGCACAGTTTTATTTCCGAACTGTGTACAAGAGCAACCGTACAGTGTTATACACTTTACAGATCTTTTGACAATATTATATGATATGAGATACGACAATTCAGCCCGGAGAGGTCGTTTTCTAGTTCACCGTCCGTTGTAAAGACAGTCAGACGGTATAGTAACGGCAATTTGAGCGAGAACCAAGTTTATGTTTATGCATAAGAGCTGCAGCGTCCTATCCAGGCAACCTCCCGTACTTTGAGAGCACCTAGGGGAGGGAACGCTGACAGCTGTAGAAACTGTTTTCGGAAACTTGCACAATGGGTATGATCAAATCCATCTCGTGATCGTAGTGGCACTGGAATTTTGAAGCCTTGAGCTAGGCGCCAGTTCAGAGACGTTCCGCCTTACTAGTGGCAAAAAGGAACATTGGGAGGTCAAGTCAAAAGATATGCCATATACCTGCAGCTGCAAGACCCAGAACGACAGTCAATGAAGCGTCTCCACCGTCGAACTAGATACGGAGCAAGTAGTTAACAATAGTCCTGCTGCATGCACCGGACGAACTAGTCCCTTCCGGAATGACATCGCTGCCTCCGAGAACGAGAAGTTATCTAGCCACCACTCGTGTGGCTTTTGATTCAGAGAAGAAATACTGGCCTACTGTAGCGGTCGCGAACGAATACTTCCTTATCTCTATGACAAACCTTTCGTATCTTATCTCTATATTCCATGGACCCCATCAAACATGAGATCGTTGAGAAGAGGAATGAGAGACCATAAAATGGAATATTTCAACGATAAAAGAAGAGAACAATCGTGTAGAAAGAACAGCGAAGGATTTCGTTCGGCATGTCCAATCCCCGGCCCGGGTCAGTTACTTGACCATATCATGCATCTTCTTCGTTTCCTTCACCGTTCCTCTCCTCTTCATGTCTACAAATCATCCAAGAAAACAACCGTCTATGGAGAAATTCGTGCCTCTCTCGACGTTGACAAACTCGAGAGGTATCAAGTTATAATGTGGTTACGCAAAGTCGATTGGCTCCAAGCATTTTCTTTCCAGTTTATTCATCTAATACAATCCCATTCAGTAAGAAGCGCTACGTCCTGCGAAAGAAGGCCATCCGGGATATTGCTCTCGAAAACTGCTCACCAAGTCGAACGCGAATATACTGTTCTACACGCCTTACAGCACTCAGTATAACCAAACCGATAAAACCAAGTTCAGACAGGGGGAGTCAAAGTATTTGTTATTATCAATGGTGAAAAGAAACCGAAGTAAGTAAAACGCAAGTAAATAGCTGTCCAAGTCTCACTTCATACGCTAAATGAGATATCAAGACTTTCTACATAATGAACAAGATCTCCTTTTCCGTTGCCATTGCGTCCCCCACGTTTGTAGACAGATCCCGAATGAGTTACGACATTGACTTCCCCCAAACACCCATTCTCGTTCAGGCCGCAATCCTGAAATGGACCTTTGAAGAAAAACCACTTGATGGTAGCCCCCCAATGCTTAGGGTCACTTGCAGGATAGTCAAAGAGCAAAGATTCATCTCGCCCCTCCGTCCATCCCCATTTTTCCCTGGCTGTTTGTTTAACTAGGGTTTCCATCCAATGCTTGCTATATTCTCCAAGGGAGACATAGTGCACTCGACCTTTAAATTTTCCTTCTTCAACGTACGAAAATTCAACTCTGGATCGGTCTTCTCCAATGTCGGGAGAGTGTGATTCTTTCTTCACGCGCACGCCGGGCGATTCTTCCTTGACTGAGGGATTTTCGATTTTTATCCTTTTGGCGGACCCATCATCCTCAGAGCCTTTCCTTTTGCTCGAGGATGCTTCTTCTCCGGCGGGAGCACGAGGCTAGCAAAAAATAAGTTAATACTCCACTTTATGGGAAAACTAATTTAACAAGATTCGTACGTCAAACCGAGGTGCAGCATATACAGCAGAAACAAGCTGTAGGACGAGATAAGCCCAGATTAAGGCGTTGAACCGCATGGTGCCACTGAGTAACGAGGGTTTGGAAAGTTTTTGGAGTAGCAAGAGGGGAAATGGTAACGGTGAAAATTGACCAGCAGCAGAACAGTGGTGGGTTAAATTGGTGTGTGAAACTGACCAGCAGTGGTAGACCAGAAGAAAGATGAACCATACCTTATTGCCCAACTTATGTATGCGGCGCTTGCGAAATAACACCGACGGGCATCGCCTTCTCGCATAATTTCTCCCTTCAAAAAAGAGTATCTACTATCGATGACATGGAAGTATTTTGCGTCGATCTCTCTCGAAAGCAAAATTCACTTTCATCGTCTTTGCAGAATCCGACCAATGTATACATGCACAATGTACTTATCCTTTTGACATATATATTCCGATGAGTCAACACCACTGATAGGATTTGCTTTTTTTCTTATCCCCTCACAAGCATTCAGCACCTGCTGGGACGTGCCAGGCACCCAGAAAAAATGACTCAATTCACCCACCCAGACAAACTTAAACTCTCAAACGATAGAGAACATGTATCATTCTTTTATAGTTCGACCTTTATTATATTATATCATAATAAAGAGAAGACCCAGATAACGACATCGTTCCAAAACCAAACCACGTCGACAACGTCCTCCGTCTCTCTTCACTCTCTTGAACAGAACTCCGAGTCTAGCGATGCCCCCCGGGAGATTATCAAGAACAACTGCAGTGCGTAGGCGGCTGCGCGATCTTTGCGTATCACATCGCTTTCCATTCCGACCCCGAGGTCACTCAACAACAGAGTCACATAGCTGCTGGTTCAAGCCTTATTGCCGGAAATGACATCTCTAAGAAGAGGTCTCCGAAATACTGAGGAGCCGCTCTTGCGACACAGGAAGCTTTGACCAGGCCAAACGCTGGCTTCTAGGATGGCTGGTTGCTGGTTGCGACCGGCATGCTCTATTGTCATGTTAGCCAGATGAAGATTGGAAGCCAACCTGCTGATTCAAATGGCTCATGTATTAGTACCTCAATCGACAAAAGTAGACGACCATCTTGTGCGTGGCATTGGTTTCTCGGTCATGTTTTCGGAAACTTGCACAATGCGTAGTATGATTAAATTCTATCTCGTGATCGTAGGAATTTTGAAGTACCTTGAGCTATGCGCCAGTTCAGAGACGTTCCGCCTTACTACATAGTGGCAAAAAGGAACATTGGGAGGTCAAGTCAAAAGATATGCCAGGTACCTGCAGCTGCAAGACCCAGAACGACAGTCAAGAAAGAAAAGCGCCTCTACTGTCGAACTAATTCCTGCTGCATGGCACCGGACGAACCAATCCCTTCTGAAATGGCATCGCTGCCTCCGAGAACGAGAACAGATCTAGCCACCACTCGTGTGCCTTTTGATTCAGAGAAGAATACTGGCTTACCCGCTGATATGGTTTGGATTCTATGTACAGCCGCTGTGGTAATCGAAACAAAGGGGAAAACGCAATAATAATAAAAACTCGTCACAGCTGACGCTGACGAAAACCCTTCGCTCCAGCGAGCACATGTCGGGAGGGGGCATTTGAAGTTCCGGCCGTTGCGACGGGATTGAAGGGATTGAACCCTCTAAGTAACCCGGATCTATAGTTCGTCGAAGGATTTTACACCCGTTCTATGTATAAGGTCTTCTGCGCATCAGGAAATGGAAATGATCCAGCCCCGACATTTTGACCGGTTGTGGAGGATCTTGCGGACCCGATAGCCAGGACTATCAGGAGACTTGGTGCACCGGTCTTCAATCATATGTATCTTTGTGATTAACCTTGACTACGTGGTCCTGGACTAGTCCTGATATCGTTGGTCCAATGATAAAAGATATATCTATTAGATTATGACCTACATCACAGTACGAAACCAGGAATATCAGAAAGGGAGATGGGCCCGAAAAACAAGGAAGACACTCGCCAAGCAATTTGAACGTCGGTAAGTAGATAATGCATAGGTAGATAGGATAAGTTTGTCATAGTTTTGTGGCACGGTGGAGACGAGCTATGCAATATACCGGCTAATAGAATTTGAGCTTGACTTGAAAAGCAAGGGCCCTATTCCATATGTCAAACTATGGTTCAACAGCTGAATAGGTCTATTATCGCGCCATACCGATGCGATAGCTTGATGCGCATAAGAGGCGATAGAAGGCGATCCATAGCCACTCTAGATAACTCCATAATGAATAATGTGTGTGTGACAGTGGATGCGAATTATACCAGTGATTATCGTCACTCTGGCGCGCGCAGACTTCAAATCACTCGCTGTGACACGACATTATTTGGATGCCCATCGGTTGTCTTGACAGTTTCTACCGCTCCCGTAACGTCTAAATTCGAGCTGAAAACTTTTATGCGCCACCGAATTCGGTTCTTCATCGATATTATTGCGGCTTGAGAGTTATTAAAGTGGGATTGGTTAATTAGAGAGAAATGAACTTGAGGTTGCTCAGTGCTCTACGATGCAGGAGTCTTTGACAAGGAGAGGCAACGATTCTGAAGCTGTAGCCTCCGAATCAATCGAGGTAAATACTAATCATTGCGTTTCAACAGCTGAGCGATGCATCATCGCCATCTATGGCCAATCCGAATAGCATCTGCAAGAAAAGTCAGGTCCTCGACGTCTCAAGTCCGGAAGGTAAATTCTCCGAAATCAGCAAAGAGAATTATTATTATTGAAATCTTGAAACGACGGACGATAAAAGGATTGGGGGCCGAAAAGGACCGACATCGACATCCGGTCTGGTCTATAAAGGCTACTTATAAAGGAAAATTGCAAGAATGAATAGAATCCAGTGCGGTACCTGGTTCCAAGTTCTGACCCGGGATCAAACTAACTAACATGTCTGGCCACAAAACAGACAATAACCAGCGTGTAACACGGGAGTAACAACAGCTTGCAGCGCTTTCGATTCTGAGTTCAAAAAAATTAAAATTGAACTGGGTAATTAACTTCTAAAAAAAAAACAAGGGATACTCTTATGGGGGGAGGGCACATTGATCACAACGAGATGTAGCGGGCGGGTATAGGAAACGTGCCAAATGAAAGAACAACAGCCACCATAACATGAACGTCGATGTCGGCGGAAAGAGAGAACGAACTTGGGTGGACCAATGAGAATAATCGTGACTTATCCCCTCCCGCTATAATAAGCTCTACAGCAGATTCGCTCAATCAGCGCAAGATATCGTGAACATAATGTCATTTGACGAGAGCTAATGTTTGAAGAATAATGTATACGTGACTGTATGCGAAATTGTGAAGCAATCCCCGGTTGTTTTTTTTTTGTTGGAGAACGCGATAACGAAAACGGTAATGGTAATGGATACAAAACGGGTTCCCTAATTCTATACGACCTAACGGGGACGGAGAGCGACAATGCAAGTGAAAATATGATAGCAGTAAGAAAACATTGAAGGAGTAGGTATACTTTTTTTTGTTTTGCTAAAAAGTAGGGGTTTTTTTTTTGGTGGCATAACGACAATGAAGTTGGGTGTGGTATTGATGGAAAGTTAATGGTTTGATAATACGATGTGCAATTGAGAGACCGGGATAATTATTGATGGATGGATGCCATGGAGTGATGACGACGAAAACTTGATAATGCGTTCTAATACAGAGGGCGATGCAAAAAGAGAGTCCGGCGTTCGAGAACATGCGATTCGTGCAAGACATTGTTTGATTAGAAAGTGCGATGCATGTTGCAGACAGTGTCAAATAACCGAATGCAATTTTGTGGAGAGAGAGCGCGTTGCACGATCAAGAAGGCTGGCCTCCTCCGAAACGTTGAGATAATGCCTGCTCTCTGTGCAGTAACCCACTACGTCCATGCCCGAACCCAGGTGCATCTTTAGTGCCGCCCAGGCCGTCGAGTTCGGATACCACTACACGACCCCGGTTCCTGAGACGACTTGTCGAATCTGCTTTTCGTCCTCTAGAAGCAATGTTGGATTGCTCCATGTCCACATTGGGAAAGATCATTTTAGGCGGCGGAGAACTGTTTCGCCTGATTGCTGCTCGGCCACGGGGTAGCGCAGAAGTAGAGACCATATTGCAATCGGAAATCCTGTCCAAGCTAGTCTTGCTCCCTTTGCTGCTTGACTGAGAGCGGAAAGCTTCTGAGGCGGTGATAGACTGTGCAAGACTGTTATCGAAACGAGACCCAGACCCAAAGGAGATCCTGTCGTTGCTGGATATGCGAGTACTACGTGAGGCCTCTAGGTCCTTTCGGCGACCACGAGGCGTCGCTTGTATAGAGGCAGAGGGTGGGGCCGTAAAGGGTTGGATAGGCATGCCAGCGACTATTGATTTTGGGGTTGGAGGAGATGGACGCGTTGCGGAATGACCCGAAGAGTCAGAAACGGAAAGTGATACGCGTGGTTGAGTGTCGCTCGATACTTGTAGCAAAGAAAAATAGGCAGGAAGACTAGCACGATTTCGAAAGCGTTTCGCATTTGTTATCGTAGACCTTTTCTGGCCCTCGTCCGGAGTTGTTAAAGTGGAGTAAGACTCCTCATCCCGGCTTGAGCTTCCGAAATCAGAAGAATACGTCTCATCATCGGTAGATGACTGAGAATGGGAATGGATAGGTGCACTTGGAGGTGCACTATACACGTGCCCAGGAAAAGAACCAGAAGTAGGTGCACGACCAAGAGTATGAGGTGCGGCATGAACGTTGTTGGTGCCAGAAGGCCGTCGAGCATAGGATAGAGGTGCTCGAAATATCGGGTAAAGGCCTGACGACTTTAAATTTCCTTCCATGTATTCATCCTGATAAGCTCCTTCGCTACCAGAAACGTAGTTGGAATCATCGTCCTCTTCATCAGTGAGAGCAGAGCACGAGGTGGAAGAAGCAGAGGAAGAGACTGAGTGATGGTCTCTAGTGTGATAACCTCTGAGGGCTTTGCCCAATGCTGAAGATACGAGGGCTGGTACTTCACCGCCAATGGCATAGCCTAAATGTGGCGAGGAAAGCGCACTGCTCGCAGAGGAAATGGAGGGCGAAGCGGTATCAAGAATTTGGCATTCATCGCTGCAGTAAATACTTCTTGAAAGAACATTAATTGCTTGAAAGAAAAGTGCAGATGATACATACCCGTCGTCCGAAAGATGTTTGCCGCAGGTCAAGCAGATTTCCTCAAACATGATACTTAGACGTCGTATGGAACGACGAGCTCAAGAGAAAAGTTGGATGATGGGAGGATGAATTTAAGAAAGGCCTGCCGTTTTTAAAGACCCTTGGTCGAGTCAGGGCGCCAATTTGGACCAGATCTAGATGTGAATCTCGATTTGCTTGTTCGACTAAATCTGTGACTGTGACTATGCATATCACATTTTTTAAACATCGCTTTGTATTTTCTCACCATTCAACACATTTCTCACAACTCGGAGTCGAACCGGCAACAATTCTTTGACCGAGCTGAACTCTTCTCCCAAGTTCTGTGTTCTCTATGATGAGCTAGATATCTTAATCTATTCTGGCTCTATAGCATGCAAAAGTTGTTCAAGAATCAATCTTTCACAAATCTGACAAATTTCCCGCCTTCATTGCGCCATCACACGTTCGAAATACCGCCTAGTACCATACACGTTCTCCTTCTTCCTTCCACGAGCATCATTAGCTCTACAGTGAGCTCAAGTTCTTTGGATCTGACTCTGACTCTGACTCTGACTCTGCAGATAAACTGACTGAATACGAAACTGGAGTCACTGTGCGTCACCTCGTGACGAATCACACGATCACGTGACCAGAAACGACATCATGATGACTTCATTTGGAAACCACCGGTTTAACGCGGTTACCATCCCAATTCTCGAGACGAGTTTTTATCGCCAAGTGGGTTATTCAACATCAATTCCCAGTCCTTGCCCCTTCGAGTTTTATTGTTTTCTGAGGTAAGTATGCCCCACTGGCAACAATCCTGGCTGGAAGCGAGCTCGAGAACTTTATGAACTATGGGCTATACGTAGTGGCGTAGCCGACAAGTTTGTTTTACTTTCACTCACCTCATCATTCGTTCCCGCTATGACGGTTTATCACACGAAAATTCGATTTTCATTCACACCACTAACCTCTCATATTTTAACATATACACATACAATTGTCACTTCACACTGCTGAAATCCCTTCATCATACCCAAGTCAATCACAGAATTAGCCTTTCGGTCAAGGACCCATGACTAGGAATGCCTGTCGATGTTCCCCAACAAACTCACCCGCCCCACAGAATTGAAATGCAAGGTATCGTGTGATTCGACTTTTTCGTTGGATCATACCAAAATTCGAGAGTACCCTTCCGGACGTCGGTCAAGGTCCTTCTCGAAGAGGCCTGTTATTCATCGCCATCAAGCCGTCCTTCTTTCACCTTACAGGAGATACATACTCTTCTAACTTACGCGCCAATTTTAGAGCATCAATCATCTAGTGTCCGCCGCCCGAATCTTTTCCGGAATTTCGTGTGCGACTCAATTCTGTAACGTACGAAATGTGCACCCTTGCACCGCTCACCATGCAGCACGCGTCACGTTTATTCGTCTTCCTCAAGCTCATATCGCATCGTGTGCACAAAATGATGTTGGCTTGAATCCCCAAATCTTTCCCGAGTTCAAGCCTTCATCAGATTTTTTCTGTGATCTTTTCCAGAACCTTTATGATGAATCATGTTCTTCTACTTGTACTTGAAATTTTCGGCTTGGCGCTCGATCTGGAAGAGGCAAGTTTATATCACTGCGAAGGTTCCCGACCTAAGAGAATGCACCACGATTTTTCGGATGTTATGCAATTACCAGCCAAATGGTAGGGACCAGTAAGCCAGACTGGTAGGGTCACAACCATCTGCTCCTTTCCTAGAAGTCATCTTCATCAGGCCGCAGTCGCTCCACCTTCTAGATTCGCTTTATCCAAGTGATGCAGCGAATCCTTCGGCCAAAGTCCTTTCCTATGGCCATTGAGGCGAGTAATTCTCAACAGTCGCTCTCAGGCTATTGATTTCCCGTGTATCTGATTCCATCTCACAATCCCAGCTTATTGTCAGACAAAACGTGCGCGTTCATTGTTCGAGTTGATGCAGTGAGTCGAATCGAGTCAGAGAAGTGTATTTGTACGTCGAACAACTTCTCTATCAACTTTGACCCCTCGTATCATCAATACATTCCCTCCTGATCCTCTTACCTCACTTGCCAAATTTGTGCACAATGGAATCGGCGAACCTATAATTCTGAGCTCAGGCGAACCCTCGTATCCTTCATGCAATTCACAATCACATCAACAAACTATCGGCGTCACCGCAACTCCCTAGTTTACCGCTTAATCAGCAAAGTCCTTTCGAGTGGGCATTTTGGTTTGTGACTGTGATTTTTTGTGAATATTCCTTTCATCCCCAAGCGAAATCGCCTGAATTGACCGTTCCGTGCGCGACGCGACATTGGAACTCAAACTTAAACTGATACACATAGAGTACTCCGTCAACTTGCAATACGATATTGTTACCCAAATATGCAAGTGGCGCAAGTTCGATAAGTCCGCCGTCCCAAGGAGCGTTATAGATTTTGGATTTCGTTCTCGTCTTGATCTACTTTTCGTATGTAACGTAGAAATCACAGTGGGTAACACAACGTAGTTATAATTATCAATAGATCCTGGTTCTAGTACTTACCTTAATCTAGTCGGCTGGAGGGCTCGTGACATGATTCCAAGGCGTTTTATTAGCCCTCAGAAAATCTCAAGACCGAGTACACCACAAGACTCTGGCGGGAATTATCGGAAAAACGTTCGGTATCTGAGCGCATTTTGTCTCGAGACAACTCTCGATTTGTTGTTTATTTTTACGAAGAACGCCTATGTACTGACTTAAAGCTTCCGACAGCTCGGCCTCGGAGGTAATCCTTCAAATATTCATCGTTGAGATTCAATTGTTTTGTGGGCTGGTGTAGGAGGGTGTAGGCCGGTCAGTGCAAATCTTAGTTGCAATTATCCTCGTTCCTCGGACCCGGCAGCTTGATGAAGGCATAGCCAACGGGAGTTTAGGGATCAGGAAAAAACCGTGTTACAACCAGTCTATACCTCAGTTGGATATCTGATCTGCACAGGACTCAGGACAAACGGTCCGAAGCTCTGACAGAGGTGAATTTGTGAAACTGGCGATTTTGCCAAGGGGATGACAGTAAGCGCGGAGTATAGTTGATGTGATTTTTTCACCAATCTCGTCCTTTCTGAGTTTCTATCTGTGACAAGAAAATCATGTAAGATTTCGAATACACTCGGTAGGATAGGTATTCAAATCCCTTCTCCAACTCCCCACAATTTCCCCGCAGGGCAGACAAGCACTTGATTCCGCGATCTAGTTTGTATTCAATATCAATTCCGCTTGTGTGAGTGGCTTCCAGCTTCATGTCTGCTTCCATGTCGTTGTTAGACTCCGCTGGCAGGAGTTGAACTTTCCTTGGAGGTGTGTTGTAAAGATCGCGCATCGAACACGTCGATATTTCGTTATTATCACGACATGGACAACGTACTGTATTAAGGAGGAAAATGATGATCGTAGTTTCGACGCCGCTATATGAAAGCTGTCCTAAACATACTTCGCTGATACACGCAATATCCACCTGCAAAGATAATGACTGAAGCGAAACACACCACCGACAGTTAGAACGACAGTTGCCGAAACCCAGAATAGGGGAAGCAGCTGCCCTGGTCAGAGCGAGTTAGATAGGGCCCGCTGTACAACGAAGCGAAATCCAGATATGGCGAGCAACTGTATAGTGTCTGTACATAACAGCATCATAGGCTTATCTTTCGGTCACCTCTTCTGCACCACCTCGATCAAGTCAAAGACGTTGGAGTCAGAAGGAGCGGCGGAAAGAGAAATTCGTGATCTGTGATTTCTCTCGAAGCCCAAAGCGACACGGAAGACTACAAATGAACAATTCTGGTACGGCAGTAATCGCCAGTATGAAATGTAACCCAGGCTGGATGCACCGGGTTCAGTTCTGAATGTCTTTGAAGCCACAAACGTAAAACTAACCTCCGACCAACCTCCAGTGCTCTGGATCGAACTGCATCTTCATGAACGATGCACTGTTTGCGGGGATGAGGGTGAATTGGGCTTTGAAGCGTCCACTGGATCATTCAAAGAACTAGGTGATGGATCTGATATTGAAATTTCACCGTTTGTAGAAGGTAAAACTGCTTCAGGAAGGTAAGGTCCGTGCTCCGGGCTCGCAGCAAGTGGGGATAATAAGGGAGAGGTTGACAATGTATTATCCGGCGGCACTTCGAACTGCCTAAAACCAAAACCCGAAGAACCATCAGGAGGAGGCGAAGGTACTTCGGCTTCAACATCGATAGGAAGAGGAGGAGGAGGTGGAGTTCGAGGACGATCTGACCGTTGATATGGATTAGGGCTGAGTGACCGATATACATTCGTTTCCCTTGAATTTTCGGTCATTCTGTAATTTGCGTTTGGTGAAGAAGTATTAGATCGAGGTGGCGGCGAAGGACCATCGGTTGTCCCAGGTAAGTTTGGCAGAGATCTGTCATGAGAGGTTGTACGGCCTGACATTAGTCCTCTAAGCCTTTGATTCGTACTCGCATTCGAAGCACTATTGGGTGGAGACATCATGGAGCCATTTCGAGTGGGAGTCGGAGGGGCGCCTGGAGGCTTTGGGATTGGTTTTTCCTGAACAACAGTCTCGAGCATCATGCTAGGCTTGCCAACAGTCTTCAGAGCCGACAGTTTCTGATGCAAGAACCTCACATCCTCTAAAAGTCTATTACAACAAGCCGTTTTTAGAAATGAAAATGTTTCAATTTTTGTTTCGGTCTAAACTTACCTCGACTTGGCTTCAACGTGGGGTAGTTCAATTTTACTATACTCTTCTGACAATCGGTGATTAATTGCAGCGAATACTTGGCTCATGACCTCCTAACATGAGAAAAAAAAACTCAGTGCGCAGTGACATGACGAAACTGACTATGCCTACCTCGACAACCGCGGCCGAAAGATACCGGGATAAAACTTTGTGTAGCGTGACAGTTTCCTTTACAAGGAGTTCTATGTAATCGTTGATACCGCCGCCAGCTTTGGGAATATTCCAGTTTATGGCCTAGACATTTGAAGAGATAGGAAAGGTAAGATGACACCGAAATAACATAAGGAGATGATCATAAGGAGCGTCATAAACGTGGGGAGCAAGGAGATGAAGGAGATAGAATATCACACGTGCCTGAAGGGACTTGATATGCGCACTCAATCGGTCTCCCATAATTGCGATGAGTTTAGCGTGAATCTCGTGCTGATGTTCTTGGTAGTCCTGCACAGGCCACAAAAAGTCAGAAGGTCAAAAAAAAAAAAACAACTAATTTTACAACATGAGAAAAGCATAGCAACCCTATTCTTAACGAAGCAATAAAAATAGATACGAAACCAAAAAAAGACATTGTGCAAAGCGAATTGCAACAGATAGAGGGGGGGGAAAGACGTACCCTTTTCAGCTTGTCAAACTCAATTAACATTACGGCCTGCTTTGAATTGAGGTGCCTCCTGAAGGTCTCTCGAATGTACGGGACCAAGGCGATCATGATTGACAAGCTTTGTGACGCAAGTGCTAGATGCTTGGCTGTGATATTTTTTAAACCCGCACTCCGCATCGCACCCGCACCTAACACGACCTGACATGTCCGAGAGTTGAACGCTTTGAGGAATTCAATGATGCGTGACATTGTGTCTGTTGTGAGGATACCGAGGTTGATGATGACGGCGAGGTAATCGACGAGAAGGGAGAGTACGGATGAGGTAGCTGGTACGGTAAAGAAGGAATTGGATTCGACATAGATGTGCTTGGAATTCTTGGTGCTAGTGGCGGTGCCACGGCTGGAAGATTTTGAAACAGAGGATAACGCCGGCTGAGTAGGGGAACCATGACCATTCTGAGAGGAACTTGAACTGCGGATGAGACCTTTGAACGGAGATAATATTGAAGAGCTTCGCGGACTCGGAGAATTCGGTATCACTGTTTCTTGCAAAATGAGTTGAGGTGGATCTTTCATGGCTGCATCGACGATAATATTCGCTGTAGTCTGTATGTCTAATGAGACGTCTTGAGGACTCCACTGCTCATCTTCCACAAGCTTCGCGGACTGAGTGAGGCGAGACTGATGGAATGTCTGTAAGAATGCTTTCGCCTGATAAATGAAGGTCAAGCCTTCGTTGATAAGGTCGAACAAGAATACGGACCTGTGACACAACAGCTCCTCTCAAGCCTACAATCATTCTCCTGCATATAACTTCACACCGTACGACAAACTTCCATGTTTCATTGAAAAGTTCTACGAACTCGGGCAAGGAGAGACCAGCATTAATCTCAGAACGAGAGGACAGCAGCTGAGCCGCCTGGGTATGCGCAAGTTCCGTCGCAGATGAAAGCGTGTCCGTCAGCTCAGCGAGAAGCAGAGAAGTAACGGAAGCACCATCACTCGATGATGAGGATGGTGCTGAGGATAATGGGACCGGGGCAGGCCTGGAAGATGGTCCTCGTCTTGCTGCCTTTGCAGCGCGGTCACCTGCCTCTATTGACTCTGAAATTTCTCCTAACAAAGTTATTTGAGCATGTAGGCCTTCAATACCGTTCAGCATATCACGATACACAACTCGTATGACAGATATGAAGTCTGAATGAGACATAGAGGATAATTGCGTCGCGAGTTGGGGACTGTGCGAGGCAAAAGTGAGAAAATATTGTTAGAATGTAGCGTGACGAACGTCTACCTTTCGGCATAGGCAGGCGTTGTACTAGTAGGTGTTAGGCTAGGCGATGTAGCGTTAAGCCCAGAAACGTGCTGCGTGATTTAAGGATTAAGAGGAGGAAGATACCATAGATAGAAAACTAGCAAACCTTCCTAACCAAGCGTCTGAACTCATCTAATACGATTTCTCTCCAACTCAACGTTGCTTCCTTCAGCCCTTTCGTCTTCACTAAACCTTCCAGAAGTCCATTTAGCTGTTTCTTCATTTCTTCGCTCACCGATCCCTTCACAGAGCCCTTCCCCGTAAAATTGCCGTTTTCGATACGTCGTAGAAGATCATCACGAAGGACTGAGACCAGTTCATCAGCCAAATTCGATGCGATTTCAAACGTGAGATTTCGTAGATGACTGGGAAGTGCTGAGAACGCATGAAGCTGAGAAAGAGGAATACCTAACGAAGGAAGGAGTTTCAATCTGGATGACGGCGTCGAGGAGACAGGAGATGCGGAATATGCTGGCGGCGGAGATTCCGAGTTTTCTTCTTCTTCGCTCTCGGGTGTGGGCGGTAGCGGCGAAGGCCGTCCGTTGGGTTTATGCGTGGTGGGAAGTGAGAACTCGGACGGTAAATCAGCGCTCCACATATCGTCCAGCACGTCCAAGATGACCAATGCGTCGCCCCACATTCCCTTGCCGACTTTCTCCCGAGCTTCTCCAGTGAATTTAACGACATCTTTCACGCCTTCTACACTTCTTTCTATCTCATTGACGCTCCGCACACGTTTCTCCAGGCTGACAACCTCCATGCCCTTCTTGGCTACGTTATCGTCAACCTGTTCAAGCATTGTGCGTAACCGGCTGATTTGGGACAACGTCGCGGTGGATTCGGATTGGAGCGTGTGAAGGTTAGTTAATGCGGCAAAGAATGAGGGTGCGCGCGCTGCGATTTCGTTGGAAAGGTGAAGCTCTACAGTATCTGCATAGTGAGAGAATTTCTCGAGCAGAGGAAGAGAATGGGCAAGGGCTGTCGGATCTCCGTTACTAGATCCATCCTGCTCTGTGACAAGAGCAAATGTCTGGGGATTTCCCAAGTCAAAGTTGGACTGAAAGAAAACGGAGGGGACAGAGTCAAGGGAAGGAAAGTTTTTGGGCTGATTAGGGTTGAGTGCTTGCAGACGGGCGGTGTTTAGAGGTTCTAAAGAGGAAAATGAAGCTAGAGAACCAATCGAACCTTGACGATTCGAAGGACTGAAAGTTGAAGATGGGCCAGCATCCTGTTGCATCTCAAATGGTGAAGGACCTGCTGATGTGCTTGACGGCAAAGTCTTCTCAAATTTCTCCCATTCCGGTGTTATAGCTTGTAAGTACGAGTCAAAATCCTTCCGCCGTACGCGCGGAAGCTCAGCAGGCATTACAGAAGGTAAAGCTGAATGAGCTTTCGGTGGAGCTTGCTTCTTATGTGGATTGTTAAGGACAGTGGATATTGCTGTGAATCATGTCAGAATAACGCGTCTACTTCTGAGGCCTGCATACCATGAAATCCATGCTTTGAGCTGCTCCACTCATTTGGCAGCGCTCCAAGATTCAAGCTCGCCGTAGACCCGCCAAAATGAAAGCCTAGACCTGCCGGAGCTGCAGCAAAATAATCTTGGCCGTTTGTGGTTGTTCCAGAGACGCTCTCTGGCCCACGTCGTTCAGGGTCCCATGCGAACCGATAACGGTTTGAGCTGGGGTCGGCAATCGGAGTAGAAGTATCGTACTGAGAGGAAGCATTGGCCACAGCTGTGAGGATGACTGGTGTAGAAGCTCGCGAGCTAGTAGGAGAGCCGGACGACATGACAGCACATGAAGACCCGCGCGTCTAATAAATCAATAATAATTCGCTCTTGATTTAATACCTTCATGACACTACTAGATCTTATTTCAGAACCTTTTGGTCCTTATCCAGATGCCTCAATATTATCCGGAGACCTTCCAAAGCTAATGCGTGCACCTAATAAACTTGAGTTAAGGAACGTTTATATGAAGTCCAAGGGCAGACCCACAGGGTAATTCATCTTTGATTCTTGTGCCGCGAAACTGATGCTACATCTTATAGCCTGGACGTTACAGAGTACGTTGCAACACCTCCTAGGAAAACCCTATCCGTCCAGTTCTTTGGTATCTTAAAGATTGAAGACCTACGGTGGCTTTCGCCCCAAGGTCATGAATGGCTTCAAAACTCATTGCGTGAACGCGACGAAGCACGGAACTCGAACATCAAAGAAAGTAGACTGACCCTTAGCAGTCTATATGGAACATTGCCAGGTACAGGATCCAAAATTTCAGTCTGGATCTATTGTAAAAAGAATCACCAAGCTTCGTTCCTCAGAAGTAAGATTCTAGTCTATCTTAATGCTTCGCCTTCTCTAACTTGATTTTCCGCACAGAGGAAGGACATTTTCGAGGAGATCTGGTCTTCCAAACGCAATTTGGTACTCCGAGACCGAGAACTGTATTGTGTGTGATACCGCATTTGCATCTCCCTGTTTCTGACCCGTGTTAGTTGGTCCATCCGTTCATTAGATATCAGAACAGCTTCTCTCAGTCGTAATTATCTAGAACATTGGCGGTTTTTCGATTGCATCAAGCAACTCCATCTATCAGATCCTTCCTATCCACTCCAAAAACGTAAACCAAAGCATATCATGCTTGCACTGAAACAACGATTCCAAGCCGATGCAAAACATCATCGTCATGATTTTGACCCAGGATTCGATTCGGATGTAGACGAAGAAGGCAATACTACGCTTCCTCGTCGCCCGCGACATCTCTCCAGCGCAGAAGTTTACGGAGTCATGGCTTCTCATGCTGAATGGTTCCTTGCCCAACAGCTCGCAACATCGTACACAATTCACACCTACGTCAATCTCAAAAAATGGTATGAATTTTGTTTAAAGGTAAAACAGGTCAAACCTGAGAAGCGAAGATTGCAACACGAGACTCAACCATGGAGGAAATGGATGTGGGGTGACCCGTATATTCCTCCTTTGACAAAAAAGAAATTACAGGCTCAACAAAACCAGCAGCCCTCTCAAACTGGTAGCATTGATCTATCTCGGTTTGGTATAGTTCCAGGTGGATGGGAAGCGCGGATCGAAAAGCGATGCATTGTAAGCTCGTTCAAGCTATTCATGGATTCTCTTCATCTTCATTTACCTGCGCTTGCGTTCACAGAATTATGAATTTCCCGATGTATATGACGATGAAGGCTACCCGGGTGAGGAACAACCATTCGAAGATGACGGCGCCCATGGTCGACCAATGTATGACAGCGACATGTCGTTTGAAGACAGGTCGGCCCCTTCGGGCTCTGATTCAGATGACTCCGACGTCGATATACAATGGGTAAGAGCAATACCGCGGTGGTTAATGTACACCCCTGTCATGCATCCTGGCCAGCACAAATGGTGTTGTCCTGACCGGGATTGTGAATATTACGCGGACCTTCTGGAAATGAAACGGTCAACTAGGTTCAGTGCTCCTGAGTATGAATTTCTACAGAGCGATTCGTATGAACCATTATCACCATTCTATCAGTCGAACTGATTGATTCCCTTCAGGTTGATGATTGGTGAATCGCAAGTGCAAGAACTCTTGCTGTCAGTCATCGAAGAACACTATCACGAACACTTGATGCGCATTGGATATAATGTAACCAGTTCAATGACGAGAAACATGAAGCCTAAGGTGATCAATTGTTCGTATCCCTTTCTGGATGGTGGCTGAACCAACTACAGATCCGTATAGAGCGTTGGCAACCTGATGGGGAATCAGAGAACGGCCATGGTAATGAAGAGCTGAATGTTAAGGAGGAGGATATGGACCTTAGTTAGGCTACAACGAATGATGATGGCAGACGTTTCATTCATGGTTGTGTATTGACTACCCTCAGAAGCAGCTGGCCAAAATTCTCAACAACACCTTCGATAGCCCTCAAAACCCTATACATGTCTAGATCACGTTACACACTAATCCTCCTAACGCCCAGCCGGATCGTGAATGTTTCCGTCAAAAGTCTGACCTGATGTTCCCGCCGAAGCGTCTGCACTTGCGGTAGAAGTGGTACTCGCTTCAGAACTAGCACCTAGTGTCGCAGTGGCACTCGCTGATGCGCTGTCGATGTTGGTGCTCGTAGTACTGATTCCAGTGTTGGTGGCACTAGCTGATGCGCTGTCGATGTTGGTGCTCGTAGTACTGATTCCAGTGTTGGTGGCACTAGCTGATGCGCTGTCGATGTCGGTGCTCGTAGTACTGATTCCAGTAGCAGCTAAGCCACTGTCAGTCAATGTAGAAGTATTGCCACTGATGTCAGTCGAAGTAGTGCTTTCTGTGCTATTCAACGTCGAATCGCTGCCAGTCAAAGTAGAGTTGGTGGTATCCGTGCCATTCAACGTCGAATCACTGCCAGTCAAAGTAGAGTTGGTGGTATCCGTGCCATTCAACGTCGAATTGCTTCCGGCAATAGTCGAATTGCCCGTGGTACCGGTTAGGGTCGAGTTTGAAGCCGATAAATCAGGCGTGGCCGTGGAATTACTGTTCGTGAAGCACGTATCACAGGCATCGGTTGTCGTGGTGTTTGTGCCGTCTGTGGTGTTTGCTGGGAGCGGAACAGTGTTCGAAACGTCAGAGGTGCCGTTCACAGTGGGACCCGTGCAAACACAAGTGCTAGCATCGGGGCTGGACCCATATGGGCAAGTGCCATCTACAAGAATTAACATTCAGCCGTTCGATATTCCAGTTTCTTTACAATACATACCAGATCCGAACGGCACCACAGGTACACTAGGACTGCCAAACAATCCAGGACTCACGCCTGTAGGCTGCGCGTTCACGATTCCACTCAATTCGGGATTCACGGGTGGAAATGTGCAATAAAGAGTAGACGGTACTACCCCAGAAACTGAAACTGCTTGTCTAGGTAGTTGTCGGTATGAGATGGCGTACGAAATCATATCGTCTGAGTTCAGTATACCCGGGAGTTTGGCGAAAGATATCATTTCGTCTGCGACATTCTGCTGCACGCATGCGTCAGCGGCGGTAGATAGAGCGTACCCCCATCCGTCTTGACCCATATTCAAGCATAGGTATTGGGTGGACAGATCGCCGATTCCACTAGAGGCGCATAGGTCACTCCATCCACTTGCTGTGATTGAAGCTGATGCAGTCGTCCGTTTGGCCGCTGCAGTGGATCCGGATAGGGTGGATGCACTGGATGATGTCTTCCCGGCGCTGCAAGCAGGTGGGGGTGTCATTTGGCTACAAGTATGGAGGGTAATCAGGGTGATGTTACTTCATTCATTCTGGATATGATTACCTTCGAAGAATGAAATTGCGATAAGCTGCATCGGAAGCGCCGTTGTATCTGGCGAGAAGTGTACGATCACCGAGTGGAAATGCGTTCGTGAGGACGGCAAGTGCGAATATCGATAGGAGTCGTGCGTAAGATCGCATATTGATAGTAGTATAGAATAGAGTCAAATAAAGGGAATCGAAGAACGAGTGGAATATCCTTCAAGGATAGACTGCCACAGGCGGGGAGAATTCGAAGAGAAAGAATTAAAATAAAAAGAAGCAATGAAGAAGGTGTGCTTTAACTTATACCGATTTGAAAGGAGCAATGCCCACCTTTTATACTAGGAAAATGAATACGGTTACATCGATTGCAGCGCTGGCGCTGGCGCAGACAAGGCTTGTCACTTTGTCGTCAGGCATAAATATTCGACTGGGACGCGCACAGTCATGCCTGAAAACCAAGACAGATAATGATTGGATTGCTATGTGGTTTGAGGGCGACCATTCAGAAGACCACGGGAGAAAAAGAAGACCGTGCTTTGGAAAGCTGCGCCCAACGTCACTCTGATTCTTTTTGTAAGAATGGACACAGAAAAAGGTAGTGGAGTGTGCTAATTCTAGGATAATTCGAACAGGGCATGGATATCGCTTGCAATCCTCTTATCAACTTTGAAAGTGCGAACGTGGTCGAGGTAGAGTGGAACAAGTTAAATAGGGGCTATATGTAAAGATATCACGTGCTTGGCGGAAACGCGAAAATTGAAAATTTAGCAGTTCAAACTCATTGCTCTATGTCCATCGAAGAAGAACCGCCTTCTCCTCCTCGAAAGCGTCAGAGGCAACAGACTCAAAACAAAGTCGACAAGCCTAAATATGAACTGCGCCTTTTTGTCCCCTTCCGAGCCCTAGGTCTCATCACCAATCACATCCCATTCGTTATCCAAACTCGCTCGCATAAAGGTGCAACGGATGGGCCTCGGATACACATTCTTACATGCCTGGGCAAGTCCTGGGCTCTCTGGAATGGTGCCAAAATGGATCTACTTTTCGTCGGTGAGCTTATATGATTCGGAGATCAGCTTTACAGAAATTCAAAGTTCAGTACAGGTCCCGAAGTCGAACAACCAATCTCATGCATGATCATGGACGGGGATGCTGTATGGATAGCAAGTGGGCCCAACATGATCAAGTTCATCCGCGGAAAAGAGGTCCGTTGTCAGTCTCCTAGCCATTTCGAATTTAACATGGCGAATAGGTTTCGCGGCTTGTCAATCCCTTAGGAACTACCTTGTCTTTCCTCACGATCTTTGGCACTCAGCTAATTTGTCTGACTGAAGATGGCCGTAAAATGCTTTGCTGGGACATGAAAGAGGAAGGTATGAATACAATTTCCACAACTGTTCATTGATCCAACAAATCTCGTCTGCAGTACTAGAAACAACTGTCGAATTTGACAACGACTTTACTGCCATATCGATACTTCATCCAGCAACATATTTGAACAAAGTTCTGGTTTCAAGCAGTCAAGGTGCAATGCAATTATGGAATATCCGTTCCAAGTGAATATTTTCTTTTGAAGTTATGAGAAATTTGTCTTCATTGTTTCTAACAGATCATGTATACACAAGTTCGCTACTTCATCCCTTCTATCCTCTTCAAATACTTCAGAAGGTTTCGCGATCACGGCTCTCACGCAATCGTCCGCCATAGACGTGGTCGGGATCGGCTTCGCTTCGGGTGAAATATCCGTATATGATGTACGAACGGATGAGCGGCTGATGAGGATGTTCATGGAAGGTGGTAGTGTACGTGCCTTGGGCTTCCGAAGCGGTGTGTAGGTTGACCATTCCCCAAATCATTTCGGAAGACTCATTCTACTCAGATGGGCAACCTATCATGGCTTCTGCTTCGTCCTTGGGGCATATCGCCATATGGGATTTGAATGAAGGTGGCCGTCTACTACATATGATTCGAGGCGCCCACGATGGCGCTATCAGTGCACTTGAATGGGTTCCTGGTCAACCAGTGTTCATTACTTCTGGTGAGGACAACAGTGTCAAGGTACGTCTTTCATACCCGTGTGCCCTTTCGGCGATTTAAATTCTAGTCTTTAGCAATGGCTGTTTGACTCTCCTACGGCCGCACCGCGGTTGTTCAAATTCCGTTCTGGACACCATGCTCCTCCTCATCTTATCCGTTATTATGGAGAAGATGGTAAACAACTATTGACCGCTTCCAGAGATCGCAGCCTTCGATGTACCTCCGTTGTTCGGGATTCAAGGTCTTTTGAGCTATCACAAGGCATCTATCTTGGTTTTAATCAGAAAAAATTGAACATTGAAATCTAATGGTAAAACTTTCAAGGCTCTCTCATAAAAAAAGCTAGCAGTCTATCGGTGCCGGTGGCGAACCTGAAATTTCCTCCGATTACTGCAATCTCGCACTCCTCTGCCCGATCAAAGGATTGGGACGACATCCTTACTGCCCACTCTGACGAAACCTTCGCACGGACATGGACAATGCAAAACAAAAGGCTCGGAAAACACACCTTCGGTTTTGCCGATACCACCAAAGCTAAAGGAAAGGAACGTGCTCCTCCTCTTGGCTCTGCAAAGGTAAAATACTTCCCGATTTCGGTCACCTTGCGTTTATTTCTATTCGAAGTCTGTTTGCGTCACGGCATGTGGCAATTTTGGGCTTGCTGGCTCCTCTACCGGTGCTATACATATGTGGAATATGCAGTCTGGAATACGGCGAAGAACGTTTCGCATTGGACCTTGCCCACCCGAAGTTGCAGGACGATTTCAAACAACGGAGAAAGAAACAAAGGAACGCTGCGTGACGGGCCTTGTAACGGATCCGTTAAACACAGTGGTTATTGCGAGTACCCTCGATGGTACTATAAATGTGCGTCTCAGTCTGGATCGCGGCTGATCTGCTCTGATTATATACGTAGTTCTTTGATTTCCACACAACGAGCCTCGAGCACACCGTGATACTCCCGTCGGCTGCAGTGTCAATGACCCTTCAACGGGACAGTGGCTTACTTGCAATTGTGTGCGACGACATGGTCGTACGGCTAGTGGATATAGAAACAAGGAGTGTCGTTAGAGAATTTGGGGGATTCCGTGGTCGTGTTTTAGACATTGTATGGTTGTCAAGCTTGCTTTCATTTCTTCGCAAAAGCAGTTACTGATAAGAATTTTCAGACATTTTCACCTGACTCCAGGTGGCTGATTACGACCTCTTTAGACTCCATTATCCGAACTTTCGATATCCCGACTGGACGTCTGATTGATGCGTTCAAAACATCCAGTGTAGCAACGAGTGTGTCATTCTCCCCGACCAATGATTTCCTCGCCACATCACACGTCGATAGCGTTGGCGTTTATCTGTGGTAGGCTCTTTTGCCTCGATCATTTCCAAACTCACATACTCTATGAACAGGGCAAATCGAGCTCAGTATACTGAGGTTGCAATCCAGACAGTTATCGAGGAAGATATCGCAGTCGTTGATCTCCCTTCGATGCACGGTGTTGCCGAGGACGAAGGTATTATTGATGACTCGTGTATCATTTATCTCTACTAACACTGCCATCATTGCTATGACAGCTTTGGACTCCCTGTCACCTTTGGAGGCCCAGGACCAGCCAATTGATGTATTCTCAACTCCTCCCAAATTAGATGGGGATCTCATAACATTAACATTACTACCGCGGTCAAAATGGCAAACCTTGCTCAACTTAGAGGTGATTCAGGTATGTACAACAGGAATTCTTTGCCTTGATCACCAATGACGATGCACACATTCAGCAACGTAACAAACCGAGGGAGCCTCCCAAAGCTCCGGAGAAAGCGCCGTTTTTCTTGCCGACGTTACCTGGTGTTGAGACCAGGTTTGCTGTTGAACCGAAAAAAGATGATGCATCGGAAAAACCTTCGCGACGTTTAGAACAAGCGACACAGAATGCCGGAAGCGTCTTTCTACAACGAATGTTAGAAGATGATGTCAATGGAGACTGTGAGTGTATTCAGCCGAAAGTCAAAGGAGTGGTCATTTATTTTCTCCAGACGAGTCTTTCTTCTCTTTTTCCAAAACGCTTTCAGCTGCAGCTGTAGACCTCGAACTGCGGTCTTTGGTTACCCTTGACAGTCTTCGAACTTTTCTCAATGCCTTGACTCAAAGATTGTTATCACACCAAGATTTTGAAGCTGTCCAAACATTCCTCGATGTATTCTTGCGAATGCACGCCGACATCATAATATCGAACTCTGAGTTGCACGACGACGTGGAGAAATTGATGAAGGTGCAACGTTCAGAAAGCCAAAGGATTCTTGAGCTCATTGCTTCCTCGCTTGGGGCTCTTGGGTTTGTTAGAGACACGCTGTAGATCTGTGCACCTTGTACTTACGCGGAATATATATGCGTGTGATCTATTTCGTGGACGAAGTTCAATCCCTTTCCAAAATCAGCCATCGATCCCCATTCCAATTTACTTCTGTTCCTTCAGCCCAGTCAGAGGCATCCCCCGGTAGCAATGTAACGCCATCAGTTACACCAGCTCTGTACAGCACTACCCATTCTTGATCGATTAAGTGTGCTTGGAAAGCCCAGAAATTACCCGTGCAATCCCTTCCAAGACCGAGTTGCCAACATCCTACTCGCGCATACCAACCGGTACTTGTGGCATTCCGTAAAAAAACAGCTTCATCTACCGTAAGGGAGATATTGTCTCTCCATACTTCCTCGTATGCAGTCATTTTGCCTGTCTCAGGATTCACCATCTCTCCTTTTTCCAAAACCGTGCCATCGGGCAACGTAGTGTTAGACCCGTAATCCGCGACTTTTGAAGGTTCCTATATGTGCATGAGAAATACATTCGATTCTGCGAGTAAATCTAATATTCCCCTCTGGCTGACCTTTGTGCGAGAATCAATCAAATGGGTGAACTTTGTTAGCTCCTTGTCTTCCACTAGGGCTAAACAACAATCGGTTTGCATCAGCCAAACCACACATCAATACACAGAACCGATTATAAACTTCGTGAACGTACCAGTTAATCGATATCCAGCAAAAGCCCACTCTAGTTCGTTTGAATTTTTCAAAAAGCGCACGTCGAGAAATACACCAGTCTTTCCGCCAGTCAGAACAATTACATGAGAAGGCTCAGAGGCTGCGCCCGGAATCCATCGTATTGAATCCCTAAAGGAGACTGCAGTGACATGCATGCTCAAGAAGAACAAGTATATATGTAGTCATCGCCACAAAACTCGTGCTAACTCTCATAAGTCTTCGACTTGATAAATGCTTAGCTAGAAGGTATATCCATATCTACATTAAAACTCTGTTAATTGGCCAGTCTGCATCTGCGAAATAGATAGAAGGCGATGAACTAGGAGTGTACAACACTCCAAAGCTTCACGGTTCACTCGATAAGGTTTTCATAGATCCCAGGGAACCGCTGGAACTGGGAAATTCCATCAGGCTGGTGCCGTTGAAGGCATGTATCCGGTAAATCAGGTTCAGATGGACTTTCAGGTTGTTTCATCCACTGCATATTAAGCTTCAGTCCGCATTCTTTGAGAGATCGTAAAGTTTTGAGCTCTGCTTCAGAGAACGATAATTTATGTCGGAATAGGATAAAGCAAGACTTCAGTGATGCTTGGCTTCGGCTCTTCAAGAAAGCAGTTAGGGTGGCACTAGTGATGGCAGGATCGGAGGGGATGTGGACAGATGGATACGGGGTGATATAGATTTGCATGCTCTGGAGATGAGGCCACGAAGGCGAAGGGTTAGAAGGAGAATATGTCAAACTGGACAGATGTGAGTCTCGCAGAAGTTCCGGAAGAACAGTGTCTTGCGCAGCAAATCCCCGGATGTCTTTCAAAACAAAGGTGATCAAGTTCGGACTTATGGAGAAGAGCACCGACAGCACTTCTGGTGTTACTCCTATCTCCAATTCCAAAGTTTCCAAATTATGCAGAAAAAGTCCAAGGAAGGGACGTTGTGAAACTGCTGCACCGGGTCCGTAATGGTGAAGGCTCAGTTCAAGTAAAGCTGGACATTGAATACATTTCAACAAGCAAGTCATACATGCTTCGAGATAGTCATTTCCATCCTGCATTGCCCCAATCCCAATCGGTATAAATGTCAGTCGCATCTTGTGTAAATTGCTGAGGTGGACTAGATAGTGACTGGCTGTAGAAGTATCCAAACTTATGCATACAGATACGGACTGCATTCGGGGAGTTTCTGATAAAATAGACATCACTTGTGGAAGGTCCAAAGGTAGCGGTCGTATAACCAGCTCGGTTAAAAGTCTCCAATTGCAAGGAAGCGAGCGGTAATTGATGCCGAATCGAGTTTGTAACCCAATCAACTCCAGCTTTTCCAAAGCAGGCATTCGATGAAGAAGTGAAGCAAAGCCTACACTTCTAATACCGTTCATTTCATGTGTTTGAAAACCTTTATCATGTACATGCAAAGATGTGAGGATGGGGAACGAAGGAGAGAGATTTTCAAAGATGGGAAAACTTGAAGAGGACAGGGAAAGATAGACGTCCTGCATTCTGTCACTGAACTGCATCAAAGAGCGAATTAGTGACACCATCATTGCTGGTCGAGATTGGGGTATGATAAGAGGATCGTTCTCATAACCTTCATGGAATGAGATGGATAATGGGAGGGAACCTGAACGTTCGAGCCAAAGAGTGATACCCGCCATTCGCCGAAAGAACACATCATCACTCAAATGTGTAGGTAGGAAGAAGTGCAGAGAACTCCATAACCGAGGAGTATTGAGCGCAATCTGCCTCCAATCATGACAGATAGTCGTGAAAATGAGTGGTGCTTCGGCTAGATTTCGAACTGCATATAAAGAGTCTGTTGGAAGGCAATGTATGAATATTTCGGCGAGGGTTTCAGGAGGAATTCTGCGGACAGGAGAAAGCAAAGATTTATGAGCATCGATGTAGTTTTCGATGCTTTGCTTTTGCGACAACAGATC
>MU793481.1:0-40604 GCA_027886325.1 Lentinula aff. detonsa | reverse complement strand
GGACCGTGCAGCCAACCACAGTTCCCACGCCTCGGAGCCTCCCACGGAGCCTCGGAGCTTCGCACTCATCCTCTCTGGTTGCACGACTATAACAGCTGGTCCAAAGAATGCAAACACGCTTTTAAATTCCTAAAATCCAAATTCCTCTCAGCCCCCGTACTTCGACACTTCAATCCAAACTTACCTATCACTACCGCAACAGACGGTTCTGACTTTGCCATTTCGGGCACTGTCCAACAGCCCGATGAAGAAGGACAGCTACATCCAGTTGCATTCTTTTCCAGGAAACTTGCACCTGCCAAAATGAACTACGAAATCCACGACAAAGAACTCCTTGCGATAATTGAAACCTTCCCCAACAATCGACACTGGCTCATTGGCTCTAAGTTTCCCATCTCAGTCATTGCTGACCACAAAAATCTTATATATTTTATGAGATCACAGCTGTCAGCGACTCAATAGCTTTCAATACTAAGCCAGGCATCACACAGAGAGAACAGATTAAAAGATAATGGATAATGCAGGAGGAGTATGCCCTCAGATACTTGTCTAGCTACAGAGGAGAATAGACAAGATCAGAGATAGAGACTACTCTAAGAAATGCCCTATCTTATATACATATTCTGAAATGAATCCATGGGAACTATCTCACATCATAACTGTGAGGCTATACAACGATCTGTCAAAGGCTGACAGACATGAGAGAATTCTCACACTGTCAATCTGTCAATAGTCTGACAGACATGAGAGAGTTGTGTTGACAGCGCGGGAATGACAGTCTGTCAACAGTCTGACAGACATGAGAGAAATGCGTTGACATTGCGAGAATGCCAAGGCTGTCACATGTATGTAAATGAAAGAAAAGAAAAAGATAAAAGAAAAAGTATAATAAGATGGATAAAAAGAAATTGAAAAAGAGTCAGTTTGTAACATCACCCTCTCCTTAGGGCACGAGTTCCACGATGTGCTTGTTGTAAAAGAAAGTTTTCGGAGGGTAGTGAAGCGAGATTGGGTTCTGTGTCGGCAAGAGGAAGGGGTCGAAACAATTCTGTAGGCAATAAAGAAATAGGGATTTCAATTCAACGAAATATTGCGGGTTTTGGTTTAGTTGGATTCTTTTCATGGAATTCCTTGAGCAATTGGTCAACATTCGTAAGATTTGACTGTGGTTCCCATGTCTGCTCATGTGAACCATATCCCTTCCATTGGACTTTATATTTGATTCCTCTTCCTACTTTCTTCGAGTCAAGGATTTCTTCTGCTTCAAATTCTTCTTCTCCTCCTACAACAACAGGAGGCGGGCGTGTGTTTCGGGGTTGTGTAGGAAAACTAGGTTCTTTATATGGAGTGAGAAGAACTTCGTTGAAGACATTGTGTACATGTTTCCATGTACGTGGGATTTCCAGTTTATAGGAGCTGGCGCCTATCTTCTGTTGGATCGTAAACGGTCCGTACCTCTTGTCACCTAATTTCTTCATTGGGCGATCTACCGACAGGTTGGTTCCTTCTAGCCACACCTTGTCACCAACCTTGTATTCTATACCCTTCTTCCTCTTTCCGTCATACTGCCTCTTCATCTCTACCTTTGCTTTCTCTAAAGCTGATCCTACTTCCTTTCGTATCTTCTTCATTCCATCTACAAAAGCTTGTACTGAGGGGTTGTCCGAAGTCATTTGAGTTGCCGTGCCTTTATACGGGTGTCTTCCTGTATCTGCATAGAAGGGAGAAACTTTTGTCGCTGAATGGACCTTGTCATTATAGTTGAACTCTGCCAGGGGTAACTCGTGCCAATTATCTTGTTGATAATTAATAAACAAACGGAGATATTGTTCAATCTCTTGGTTTGTTCGTTCCAATTGACCATTTGTCTGTGGATGGTACGCTGTGGTGAAGTTCGCTTCAATGCCTAGAAGTCGATAGAGTTCTTTCATGAACCTCGAGTGATACTGTGGTCCTCGATCATGAACTATCTTGCGTGGAAGTCCATGGGTGGAGAAGATGGAATCTCGATAAATCTTTGCCATTCCTTCTGAAGTGACTGTGGTATGGGTTGGTACAAGTCTCAGTCTCTTTGTGAAGTGGTCAATGAAGATTGCAATTGCATTGTAACCCCCAGATTCAGGAAGTTCTCCAATCATGTCAGTACCAATTACTTGCCAAGGTTCAGTTGGAATGGTGTGAGGATGAAGATGTCCAATGGGTCGAGTGCGATGAGACTTTGTCGCTTGACACTTCTCACAACCTTCCACATACTTTCCAGCATCTTGAGTAATTCCTGGCCACCAGTAATCACGAGTGACAAGCTCCGCTGTTTTGTACTGTCCAGGATGTCCTGCAAGTGGTGAATCATGGTACTTAGTAAGGATTTTGGACCTAAGTACTCTGTTCTTCAGTACATAGATTTGTCCTTTCCACTCAATAATCCCTTCAGTTTCTTTCCACCCAGGGTTTTTGGCATTGAGGTTATCCTTTACAAGTCGATCAACATGGTTTCGATTCTTTTGGATTTCCAACAGGAATGCATCTTCTGGTGAGGAGATATTAAGGGCGCGAATGAAAAATTCTGGCTTAGAAGGACGATGTTCTCGTTGTCCTTTTCCCCCATCTGAGAGGATGTCAACTTTTGTCATTGTCTTTCCCGGTCGATGAACTAGATTAAAATTATATTCCGCAAGTTCAAGAACCCATCGAGCTTGTCGTCGATTTAGCTTTTGGGGTTTCTTGAAATACTGTAGGTTTGCGTGGTCTGTAAAGATTTCAATCTGTTCTTCGGCTCCAAGAAGATATTGACGCCAATCATCGAGCGAGTCCATAATTGCCATTAATTCCTTGTCATAAATCTCGTAGTTTCTTTCAACTTCATTGAGTGAACGAGATCGGAATGCTACAGGCCACCATTTTCCATCGACAAATTGAGAGAGACAACCACCATTTGCAAAGTCAGATGAATCAGCTTCAAGTCTAAACTTTCCATGATTTCGGGGAATGAGGAGGACTACTTCTTCACAGATTCGACGCTTGAGTTCGTCGAATGCATACTGTTGAGCTGCTGTCCATTCCCAGATTGCATTTCCAGTAAGTTTTGTCAATGGCTTGGCAACTTTGCTAAATCCTCGAATGAATCGCCTGAAGAAGTTACAGAAGCCAAGGAACTGTTGGACATCATGTTTCTTCAATGGGGTTAACCATTCTCGTACAGCTTTGACCTTCTTCGGGTCCATTCGGATTGTTCCGTTCTCGATGATTATTCCAAGGTACTCTATGGATGTTTTCTCAAAAGAACACTTCTCAGGCTTGAGAAAGAGTTTGTGTTCTCGAAGAATATCAAGGACCCGGTTTACAATTATTCGATGACTTTTCAAGTCATTTGTAAATACGAGTATATCATCCATGTAGACTATAACATGTCCTTCATTTATCAAATCTCGAAGGATATGATTCATGAATCCTTGAAATGTCGCTGGTGAGTTGGTTAATCCAAAGAACATAACAGTTGGTTCGAATAATCCTCGATTGGTCCTGAACGCGGCTTTCCACTCATCTCCTTCTTTGATCCGTATATTGTTGAATCCCCATCGGATGTCCATCTTTGTGAATATCTTAGCGCCCTTCAATTGATCAATAAGCTCCTGAATGAGAGGGAGTGGATATCAATTTTTAATTGTCATTTCATTCAGTTTGCAATAGTCTTGTATTGGTCTAAGGGTACCGTCTGTTATATGTATACGGATCACAGTAAGTCCGCAATCCCGCGATCCAATTTCCGCATTTGCGGAGTATAAGTCCACGAGGGAATCGCCCGTTATCTCTCCGGATCGAAATCCGATCCGTACTATACCTTTTATATCCATTCCTTTGTTCTTACTTGTCCGACTAACCTATTCAGAGATAGTACATACGCGACCCTTACATAGAGTATGTATAAAGCCTTGATGTAGAATAGGTAGTCCCCAGCTTGAATATTGACTTAGATCTGCCCCTCTCCTTGTGTCCAGGATGTTGTAAACGTCCTCGATGCATACTCAACACTACTCCGACGATCGCGGGAGCGATGTCCATGATCCGGAGTTCCTACCCTTACCATTGGACACTTGACGTGTTGAGGACACTACCAATAGTAGTGTCGAGGTCCAATTACCATCCCCTTACTCCGTGAACCATTCCTGCCATCTGCGAGGGAATGATCCCCTCATATGACCATCAATCTCCGCGATCCTATCGCGGGAGTTTCCGCAGTTCCGGAGTCGCATGATCTTAACACCGTCTTTCTTTTTGATGAAGAAGAATGGTGAGGCCATCGGGGATGTCGAGGGTCGAATTCGTCCGGTTCGAATGTTTTCTTCAAGGAATGCATCCAACGCTTCTTGTTCCTTCGGGTTCAAAGGATATATCTTACAATCGAGTGGTTTAGAACCAGGTGTTAACTCGATTGCATGATCCCAAGGGCGTCGTTGTGGTAATTGATCAAATTCCTTTTGACTGAAAACATCCGGGTATTTGTTCATATACAGAGTGGAAGTGTCAAAGTGTTTTCATGTTTCTTCTTCAGCCTTTGTAAAGCGTATTCTCACCTTACCAATAGCCCAATACCTAATGCGAACAGGTTTTATGATTGTCCGTAGGTACGACAGGCGAAGTAGGTAGTAGTAAGAAAAAAGCTAAAGAACGGTGCTACGGGCCGTAGGCCTTATGTATGAAAGAGCGTGTGAATGATATGGTAATGAGTGTGATTAGAAAATAGGCGTGGGGAGCCGTTACACCTGCCCCCACAAGAGTCCTGAATAGGATCTTTGAAAATGGTATATGGATTGAGTACTCCAGGGTTGCTGCCTTATCGGGTGGCTGATCTAGCTCGCCGCTGAAGGTACTAACCACGGAGGTAAGAAGGGGAAAAAATAGAGAAAGAAAACTGAAAGAAATTGCGTGTGTAAAGTGAGCTAGTCCAAGGATTGTTACCTCATATGGTGGCCGAGTTCTGCACACCGTTGGAAGTACTAACCACAGGATTAGTCTCGAATAAGGATAGATTTGCCATTTCTTCAACCGGGTTCCCTGTTTCGGGATTCATGGGTATAGCTTCATGCCTCATGTGCCAGTTGAGGGGAAGCTGTCCGCGAGATTTTTGCCCATGTATGACTGCCCTGCGTCGACGGTACTCTTTGAGGTCATCGCGATTCCAGTGAGCCGGTAGCTCTAGAGTGGGATCACGTTCGGGTACGCAGTCCGTGACTAACATGCGTAGGTTAGATCGACGTAGTATTTTGAGCCATGGACCGGTTTCATCTTCACTTCGGAGTTTCGATTGTAGTTTGTCGATACAGAAGAATCGTGCATATTGGAGTAGGCTGTCCGCTTGCGATTCAGTAATTCCACAGTTTGCCATGTGTCGTGCCACGTTGACAATAGCTTTGGGTCCATACGGGCAGGTTATTGGTTGTATGGTTGGTGTAATGTTAAGACGGTGTACTTCTACCAATTGACTGTAGAATTTTGGTAGCGTGAGCAGGGTGATGAATAGTTCCTTGAAGCTAGATGATTCAGAGCTAGGAGCGAAGTCGAGAGCACAGAGTAATCGGTGTCCAGCGATGGTGTCCAAATCGATGAACCCGCTGTCCGTGATGAAAATACCTGGGTGGTCTATGATGGTACCGTGAACCGCTACCCAGTATGCGTAATGGCAATTGGACGATTTGGTGAGATGTGGTTGCTCTACAGAGGGTACCCGGATGGATGGCCAATCGTAAACGTTCTCTTTCGAGGATACGCCATGGCCGTCCATGAATATGGATTGTTTTGCCCAGGGTGGCAGACTGAATTTGGCCTCGATGATTCCTTCGGCGGCGGTGACTGTACTTGCCCCACTTTCCCGTTCCAAGATTCGTCATAATGATATCGATTGGTGTATGTCGATGAGAGCATAGAACCCAATGATTGATCCTTTGGTGTGGCCCTGACTGATGGTTTCCCTTGCTGAGTGTTCATCGCCTGGGTAGCTTCGCGCTTTGCGCGTGAATAGTCCTGGTGCTGGTGCTGGTTCAACCTTCTCTCCCATGTCATAGCTTCGGGGTCCAAGTTTGCCCCTGTCCTCTTGGAGTTTTCCGTTTATGTTTATGTCCCAAATGAAGCCGGGCGCTGGTCCATGTCCGGGTTGGTAGTGTAGGTTTCGTATGGCTACGAATCGTTGTTCCCCATCCTCGAAGGGTTCCGGATCAATGCTTCCCAGGTGGGGAATGTATCGGAGAGTGAGGTTTCGTTTCGACGTTGTCCTCACTGCTGTGTCTGTGGGTTTTTCAGTGATGGTACTGGTGTTATGGGTATCTCCCATATTCGGTGAACGCGGCGTGTATGGGTGAAGACGTCCGGTGCCGCCATGTCGATTTCCAGGTGGTGCCCCTCGTCTTCCCCGTTTATGAGTGTACCAGTCGTGGTTATAGCTGTCTATGCTCGGGCTTGATGGTATGTAGAGTGTTCCTTCGATTTTGGGTTCTCTCGATACCTTGAATGGGTCCAGGTCTCCGGTTCTCTTGGCTGTGAAGTACTCGTGGACGGCTAGTGCTTTCATGATACCGATGGCTCTAAGGTAACTTGTATCCTGCTCGATAATTGCATTTGCTTCGTGTTCCTGGTGCGATGTACATGCCGAACCGTCATGGTGATGGTGCTCGATGCCAAATCGTCCCTTCGATGCTGGTGTCCAAGTACCGATTCCATTGTTGGTTACGGTGCTGTTGGTTATTGGGCTAGTCGCTGGCGTAGGGTTCACTATAGCTTGTTCATACTGGTTTGCGCCCATTATAGGAATCATAGGGTTCTGCTGAAATGGGTTGTTACCGGTGACCATAGTAGGGGGCTGTTCAGTAATCATTCCCAAGTGTGGATTCATGGTACTGATCATTGCTGAGTATGGTGTCATGTACATTGGGTTGAATCCAGGGTGCATTGTCCCTGGGTATGGGGGCCAATTCATGTGTCGGTTCCCTTCTCCTACACGAACGCGCGTACACCTGTGTCAATGATGTGGATTATCTTAATTTCATTTTCCTACGTACTCATAGTTGCGTTCAGTGCAAGTACGGTTCCTCCTGGTCCTTGGATTAGTGGTTGGACCGTAGTGTTCTCGTTTGGCATGGTTATGCCTTGCATTTCATTGGGGTTGTCCATTTTTATGGGTGTGATAGTGAGAGCGGCAAGGTGGCGTTCTTATTTTTCTGCTTGTTTTTATATCGTTTGATTATATTTCAGGGGGCTTGCCTGATGCTTAACTCGTTCTGTTTTCTTTGTGGTTCAGTTTGGTTTGGCGGCTGTTTTGGCGCTTAACCCTTGATATATATATTTTTAATGACGTGTTTTTGGCAATTCTTGCCATTTCGACACCCCCTTTAATGTATAGTATTCATCCAGTGCTTTGAGCTGGTTCACCATGTTGTATTTTTCCCATGTGATATCACCTAATGCCCAATGGACCTCAAACAGCACTGTTCCTTTCGTCCATTTGTGGTTCTCGATTGATAGCACAAATTCTTCGGCTTCTGGAGGAGCACCGAAGTCATAGGGTTCTGGTTGACTACGATTGGGGAATAATATGCCATCGGATTCTTCGTAAGGCCGTAATACACTGACATGAAAGTTGTTGTGTAGTCGGCATTGTTTCAGTTCGTCTGGTAAGTCCAATCTGTAATTTGACGATTCAGGATGGGCTTCCAATACCACGTACAGTCTGACGAACTTTGGTAACAGTTTTTTTGCTCGTCCTTTCGGTAAGTTCAAGTTCTTTGTTGATAAATATACTTTAGAGCCGGCTATGATTACTGGTTCTGTGTGTCGTTTCTTATTTGCTGTGTGTGTTTGGAATACCCACGATTCAATAATCGCATCATGGGCATCGAATAAATTTTGCATTGCCTGGATGGCGAATGCTCGAATCCCTGCCGGTATGTCTGTCTTATTTTTTATTTCTAATAACATTGATGGCATGTATCCATAGGTTAGTTCAAATGGTGCGAATCCTATCGTCGCATTCACGCTAGAATTGATTGCAAATTCAACTATTGGCACTTTGGTTAACCAATCCTTCTGGTCTGGTTGTATTGAGGAACGGAATATTTGGCCGATTGAACGGTTGACCCGTTCTGTGATTCCATCTGTTTGCGGGTGGAATGATGTACTCATGAGTAGTTTTGCACCCAGTAATCGATGTAGTTCACGCCACCAAGTGGATGTGAATTTAGGGTCTCGGTCAGATACAATTGATGAAGGTAAGCCATGTAATCGCACGATTTCTTTCATGTACATTAGTGATAAGTCGATAGCTGTGTCGCTTGTTCGACATGGAATCAAGTGGACTTGTGAGGTTAATCTACATATGACTACCCACAGGTAGTTATATCCTTTCACTTCTGGGAATGGGCCAATGAAGTCCATCCCAATCGATTGCCATGGGCATGTTGGTATGGGTAAACTGTGGAGTTTCCCCATGGGTTGTTGATAGTTTCCTTTCGCTTTGTGACACATCTCACATGTTTTACAGAACTCTGTGGTCATTCCAAAGATTCGTGGCCACCAGTACCATCTTCGAATGTAATCAGCAGTGCGCTGCGGTCCGAAATGACCTATAATGTGGTGTCCTTGTTCTAATATGGCGCTGCGTATTGATTGTTTTCCATTTTTAGTCTCAGGTATACACAGCACATCTTCTCCTCCTGTGTTCTTTGTCCAGATTAACCCGTCTGTTACGGTGAATCTTGGGTGGTCCAGTGTGTTATATAATACTTTCTTGAATAATGGATCCGTTTCGTATGCCTCTTTGATGTCCCGAGTGACTTCTGGGTCTGCTCCTTCAATGTGGGTGTGTAAGTTTTCCCCTTTCGCTCGACTTTCAAATGCCGTCGGGTTCACTCCTATGTTGTCTTCAATGTTTTCTGCATCTGGTTCGCGGGCTGCTTCCAGTTCTGCCGCTTCGATGTCACGAGTCTCCTGTAGTTCGACTGGTTTAGTTTTGCGCATTGCTCGTATGTGTTCTAGGAGCTCGCTCAATTCCTCTTTATGGCCAATGGGTAAGTCTTCACCGTTTTTGTCCAGTCTTATGTCAGCGTTTGCAAATTCATGAGGTTCGCGAACATCTTCCAATGTGTCCGATTCATAATATCGTGATAAGGCATCTGCAACCTTGTTTGTGATGCCTTTTATGTATGTTATTTCGCAATCAAATCTTGAGAGGCACTCCATCCATCGCATTTGGCGGCTCGTCAGGCATCTCTGTGTTTGGAAGAATTGCAGCGCTTTGTGATCTGTTACAATGTGGATCTTATAACCAATTAATTTGTCTTCCCATTTTAATAGGGCTTCCAGGATGGCTAACGTTTCGGCTTCATATACCCGGTAGTTTCGTTGTGCATCTGTGAACTTTCTTGACATGAACCCTGCTGGTCTGCATGTTTGCCAGGTTAGTCCTTGTCCATACATGGCTCCCACACCAGATATTGATGCATCACATATTACCCATATGTTTTCATTCTTTCGTGGGTCAATCGGTTTGAGAATTGGTACCTTACAACATAAATTTTTGATGTTGCGGAAGCATATATCGTGTACCTTGCGCCAGAAGAATGGCTGTCCGTTCTTCGACATTTCTGATAATGGTGTCGTCCATGCTGATACGTCCGGGAGGAAGTGAGCAAGATAGTTCACCAATCCTAAGAATTTCTGGATATTGTGATAGTTTCTCGGTATTTGCCAATTTCTGATTTGTGCTAATTTGTCCATATCTGCGTGTAGGCCCTTGTCGTCTATCAAGTGACCTAGGCAGTCCATAATTTCGGCGTACAGCTGGACTTTGCTGGCCTTCAAATAGAGTTGCTGTTCCCTGAGTTTGTCAAACACGAGTTGTAGGTGTTTCTCATGTTCTTCAATAGTGTCACTAAAAACAAAGATATCGTCTAGGTATACGTGCATAAAGTTGCCAATGTATTCTCTGAACACCGTGTTCATCAGGCGTTGGAACGTCGAAGGTGCGTTACAGTCTCCTTGTTGCATGGTTGTGCTAATAAAAGTTCCGCTAACACTAGCAAAAGCATTCTTCCATGTGTCTTCTTCTATGACGCGGATTTGTTCATATGCGTCTGACAAATCGATCTTCGATCTCAGTCTTTTGCTTGTGGTTTGCATCCGTACTTGATCTTGGTCTGGGAGGGGTGTTACATCCTTCTCAGTGTTTAGGTTTCGTTCACGATAATCGATGGTAACTCGGAGTGTTCCATCTTTCTTAGGTATACACAACATTGGTGCCGCTTGTTGTACGTTCAGGGGTTTCCACCAACCAGCTCGAACGTATTTCGCTATCTTCTCTGCTAGCTGACCTTGTCGCGACGTAGAAGTCCATCATCCTGTAGTTGCAGCAGTGTACCCCCTGAGGCGAATCCCGAGGCATCTACTTCAATCCGCGTCGGCTTTCCTGGGTCCCATAAGACCAGAATCGGGGCTGAGGTGAAGGAGTCCCTTAATGTTTCGAATGCTTCCTGTTGTGCCGTCCCCCATTGCCATTTGATGTCTTTCCGTGTAAGGTCATTAAGTGGTCGCGCTTTCTTTGCAAATCCTTCAATGAACCGTCGATAGAAGTTAGCAAAGCCCAAGAAACCTCGAAGATCGCGGAGTGAAGTAGGGACTGGCCAGTTTTTCACCGCTTCAATCTTTACTGGGTCCATCCGTACCTCCCCTTCACTGATGACAAGTCCCAGGTATTCAATGGACGTTTGTTCGAACTCGCATTTTTCGGGTCGTAAGTAGAGGTCATGTTGAGCCAGACGGGTGAGGACTTCGTGAACCACGGTTCTGTGTTCTTCCAGGGTTTCGGTGAAGATGAGAATATCATCTAGATATACAGCCACCTTTCCTGAGGCAATCAAATCAGCAAAAATTGAGTTCATGAGGGCTTGAAACGTAGCGGGCGAGTTTGTTAGGCCAAAGAACATGACCAAGGGTTCGAAGAGTCCTCGGTTAGTTGCAAACGCTCCCTTCCACTCATGTCCTTCCTTCACCCGCACATTGTTGTATCCCCAACGTACGTCGAACTTGGTAAATATCTTTGATTTTTGTAAGCGGCTGATGATGTCGGTAACTAGAGGGAGGGGATATCGGTTTTTGATAGTGTATTCATTCAACCGTCGGTAGTCCTGTACGAAGCGAAGTTTCCCGTCCTTCTTTTTGACGAAGAAGACCGGAGATGCTAGTGGAGATTTGGAGGGACGGATATACCCTTTCCGTAGGTTTTCTTCCAAGAATCGGTCTAGTTCCTCCTGTTCATTGGGCGACATCGGATAAATCTTGGTGCACAAGGTTTCTGGTGCATCAGGTTTCAGATCAATAGCGTGGTCCCATGGCTTGTGTTCTGGTAAGCGTTCGGATTCCTTTTCTGAAAAGACTTTAGCATGTTTCTGATAGACAGAGGGTGTAACCGTCCGAGGGGTCAGAGACCCCAGGGTGGTTAAGAATTGGGCTGGCCCAGCAACCCCCAGGGGGGATAAGAGCTGGTTACCAGCTATAGTGAGCCTCAAATCACCAGATGTACACAAGATCCAATCTATTGGAGTATATACAACGAAGGTGAACAAGAATAAGGCCAAAGATTACATAATATCTAAGAATCCACCTGACTGTCCTAAACCTAACCCTAACTGCCTAGAACTGGCAATGCTGCCAGTTACAGAGGGTACCATTTCCTCGAAAGTCTTTTGTGGTTTATCCTTATTCGCTGCTTCGGCCAGTTGTTGGGAGTAAGTGTATCCAGCTGTGCACCAAAGTTCTTCTGATGTGTGACCAATAATACCTGCACGTAACAATGCTCTCCTCCTCTTCCAATTACCAACCAGTCGATACACAGGTGTACCTTCTCCATATTCGTGAATTTCCTCTGGGTCCTCGAGCTTGTTTATAAACGATGGTGGCAGAGGGACATGTTGTGGGTTGATCTCCAGGATTTCCTCTGTCGTTCCTCTGACATTACCTTCCTTTAATTCGGGGATCTCCTCAATAGTCATTGTCGGTGGTTTGGTGGGTAGTTGTGTTAGTTGTCCTTTCTTCCAGTCTATATCGGGGTTGACCTTCCGGAGCCAAGGGAGTCCGAGGATGATATCTTTGGAGCCTAGGTTGGTGACAAGATATTCGAGAAGCTGTGGTGGGTTGTTGTCTTCAGTGGATAGGAGTCGTGCAGAGTGTGTGATTTTACCGGCGTTATTGAGGGTCCCGTCAATGTTGTAAAGAGTGATTGGGTGATGAAGGGGGCGGGTGTGGATATGGTGTTTATCCACAAAGCGTTGGTGAAGGAATAGACCTGTTGCTCCAGAGTCTATCATTGCTGCACATTGCTTGTACTCTTGAATCTGCCTTGTAGCTTAATCGGTACACAAAAATGAGAAAGATCGCTAAATTGAGTGGAACTGATTGTACAGGAGGAGGTAGATGCATAAATAGATGTCAATTTAGAGTACAGCTGAGGGAACCAGGCAGCAGCCAAGTCAGGTTCCCACTTTAAAAATTCTGATGCAGCTCTGAGATCTGGTCTGCCAACGCTTTCTGATTGTCCGTTAGTTGCTTCAGGATAGAGGAAAAGTCGGGAAGGGGAGCAGGTGTTGCGGCGATGGTGGAGGTGGAGGGTTCCATGAAGGTGGAGGCTGCCACCGTTCGGTCTGTAGTGGGCCTGGGAAGACCCATGAATTTCCTTCGACAAACTGCCGCTATGTGTCCCGTGAGCCCGCAGTGGTTGCAAATGTCCCGTTCATGGTGTCCATCAGCTTTTCTGTGGCTCTTGGACCCGCATCCATAACACTTTCCAGTCATGAACCTCCGGTAATCCTCCGCCGATCGACCTGGGCTAGTGGCATCGATGTCCATGGCGAATGGATCTCGGGCCGGAGTGAATGGGGTAGGATGGAAGGTGCTCGTGTTTGGGGTGTGGGAATGGCTTACCAGACTCTGTCCCTTCTCTCAAGCTCGTTCAATTTGTCTGATGTCAATCCGGACGGACTCCTTGATAAGGTTATCCAGGGTGTCCATATTTGCTGATGAGTTAACGGGGCCATCTTTGATACATGATGCCAGATGGTGGTAGAAGCGGTCTCGGAGATCGGGGTCCGAGTATCCAGTACGGCTTTTTTTTTTTTTTTTAAATCCCATTTATTCGCCTTTGCGCTACTGCATATGTTAGCGAGCATGCTACTTTATATCCTTCCCCTCCTTCCTTCCTATCCTTTTCCCCTATCCTGCCAACAACATTAGGCTCCCGCAAGAGACCTGGTCAGGCGAGCTGTCTCTCGTCCTTATTATATGCAAGTGCCTGCATTTTGGCTTGCATTCATTGACTGTATGATAGGTGTGTATAGTAGTTAGTGTTATTATTTGAATGTAATGTGTGCATTGATACTTCTCTTTGGCTTTCCTACTCGTCATCTGTCACCTCCGGTAATTCCCCTAATATATGGTGCAGCCTTTTCGTGTCATTAACGTATCGGAAGAGGTGTTTGAGCATTGCCTTTTCCGTGAGCAGTGTCCCTAGGTTCATGCTCCTCTGTCCTACTTTCCTCCGTAGTTGGTTTCTGCGTAACCAGTGTGTTGTGCATTGTAAGAGATAGTGGAAGACTGTTTCAGGGTATCTTTTGCAGCACGGACACATAGGGGTGTTGACCTTCCCAATTTTGAATAAGTGGGCGTATAATGGCACATGTCCCATTCGTAGTTGGGTCAGCGTGGTGATTAGTTTTCGTGGGAGGTCTCTGGCCAATTTCCAGTATTTCCTGCTCACAATTGTTGCGGAGGACGCATCGATTTCACTGAATTTGTTGTACCGCGGCGATTGTTTCCACTCTTCATTGTGCCTGGCCTCTAATTGTTGTCTGAACATCCTGACTGCAGCTGTTCTGCTCCGTGGTAGGTTTTTCCATAGCTGTATGGGGAGCATTCGCCTCATGCTGGATTTGGTGGTGGCGGCTTTCTTTGCTTCCTGGTCTGCCCGTTCGTTTCCTGCTATATTTTTGTGGCCTGGTATCCATGAGATGTCGATTTTGAGTTCTGGGTGTGTTTGTCGTAAGTCAGCTAGTATTTCGTGGAACATATCGAGGATGTAGTGTGCCGCCCCTGTTTTTGATGTATCTGTCGCCGTGACGGCAGCCGTGTTGTCTGCCCATATAGATAGTTGATTTATGCTGCTCTCCTGGGATGCCATGTGGAGGCCCATGACCATGCCTACGCACTCTGCCTCGTAGACTTCATGGTTGTCCTCATGTCCTAGTCGGTATCTCACCGTTTTCTTCTCCATCCCATTCCTGTAGAGTACTGCTGCTGCCCCTATTCCTTTTCGATATCCTGACCCGTTTGTAAACACCTGTACATCCACCTTGTCCTCCTGCAGTGCCTTTATGGCGTCCACCTCTTCATCATATACATTCACATTTAGATTCGGGTCCCAGTTGGCCTCGTATCAGACTGCTCTCCTTTTCTCCATGCGTGTTGGTTTCAGTCCAAAGGTTCCCATTAGATCATGCAGCGGGGAGAAGTGTCAGGTTCTTCTCAAGTTTCTGGCTGCATTCTTTACGCGTTCTGCAAGAGGGTGATCTGGTGGTAATGTTGTTAGCCTTGTCGCTGCTCTTTGTCGATGTCGCTCCACTTCTAGGGGCATTGGTAATAGTGCTGCATGTATGTTGAGTATGTTGGTGGCCGTAGTGGACATTGCCCCCGTAATCAATTGTGCGGCCTGTCTTTGCATAGAAGTCAGTTTTTTTGTTATGCCTTCATTCCGCACCTTCTTTCTGGAGCTGGGGACCAGTACTACATCCGCCGCATGAAGGACACAGGGTGGGCCTTTGCCTTGTACAGTTGTCGGATGTGTGATGCTGCCATTCCGTCCTTTGACCTTGCTAGTCTGCGGAACTGTGTTAGCCACTCCTGTCCTCGCTTTACCATGACTGCCTGTTGTTCCCTCCATCTCAGGGCACTATCCATCTGCACTCCGAGGAATCTGGCATGTGGGTCGGGTTTTATGGTGTTTCCTCCTATCGTTACTCCATTCCCAGTCAGTAATCTTGTCTTTTTTGGGTCGCCAGGGACCCGTTCCCATTTCCTGGTGAAGTTGACCAGCTTGAATTTGTCGTACCCGAATTCGCAGTTGTGTTCTTTTGCCCATTTTCGTATTCCAGTGTCGCGTTCCAACATGTTGTTCAGTCCTTGGTGTGTTTTGTCGAATGATCTGGCCCACGTTGCGCCTGCAGCATCATCCATGTATCCGAGGCCCTGTTCTCTGGTGGCTTTCCTGAAGAGTTTCATTAGCCCTGCTGCATAGAGGATGTATCCTACTGCTGCAAAAGGATTGCCTTGATCCTCTCCACCTGTCACTGCAAAGGCTTCTGAGGTGTAGTCGTCGAAGCTTAGTGTTGTCATTCTCTGTGCATATCGTCTCTCCATCCATTCTGTAATGTCCTTCGGGACTCCGATTTCCTTTAGCTCATGGTACAGTACCTTCAGGTCCACACTCGGGAATGCCCCTTTTACGTCCATGAATAGAATCAACACCACGTATCCCTTTCGCCAGAGGTCCTTCACCATGTCTACAAGTAGATGTATGGAGTCCGTTGTGTTTTGTCCCGGTCTTGCACCAAATTGTGTGTCGGGGAGCAGCCCGTTGAGTTCAGCCTGTCGTACAACTTTGTTGGCCACGCAGCTGTTGAGTAGGCGTCCGTGTCCATTGGATAGGACTATTGGTCGCCATGCTCCTGGGTTAGTGTAGTTGGGTTTACCTGGCTTCCTTATTATGACAGTCTCCGTATTTGACCATTCTTTTGGGTATAATCTCAGCATGAAGGTGGCACAATATATCGGCCCCAGGTGTGGTACCATGATCTTTCCGCAGGCCTTAAAGAAGTTATTTGATAGAGTGTTCGGTTTCGTAGCCTTCCCATTTTTCATCCGCTGTATTGCATGTAGTATCGCCCGGTTTGTTGGTGGCTGGAAGCTCCAGGCTGGTGGCGGATAGATGTGCTGAGTAGGGACTGAGGAGTGGTGTGGGGGCTGGGGGAAGAAAGCCGTGCGGAACACCTCCTCTTTCTTGCTGTTGGTCCGTGCCTCTTGTTTACATCCGTCTGTTGTTTCGACAGCTAAATTTGGTATTCTGGTGCTCCCTCCATCCGTGGGTGCTTTCTCAACAAGTTTTCCGACGTCCCAGACAGTGCTCGATGTTGCCTGTGTGAGGTACTCAACCCACTTTTCAACCTTAGCCTTCCGTACTTTATTGGTGAACTCTTGTCACATGCGTCGGTATTCCTCGTGAACGGGGTGGTCTGGATGTAGTCGTTTGCAGTAGGATTTGCTGCCAAGGTTGTTCCGCGTCTTTTGCATTTGTGTGAGGTCCTTGTTCCACCATCGTCGTTGGTGTGGGCTGGGTTTGTTGTACGGTATGTGTTCCTCTATGACTTCCTCAACGGTGGAGTCCAATGTTTTCAGGATTCTCCAGAAGTGTTATGATCATGCACGGGTCATAGGGATAAGTTGGATCGCAGACTATAAGTCCGCGGGGTAAAAGACCGAACACCGAGATAAATCCCGGTGAGGGTGGAGGGAACCTACAGAGAGGTCGTCGGATGTTGACGCTACTATTAATAGCGTCCCCGACATGCCGCTGTCCGAAAGCAAAGTTGAGGGTAATTCCGATTGCGGGAGAAACTCACGTGATCGTACTTAGGATGAGGTTTGAGATTAACTCTATTTGATACACTGTCGAAGTGCGCTATCAAAGTCGATATTTAAACTAGGGACCAACTATTCTACTCTCGTAGCTTTATACGGTACTCGCTACCTAAGGGTCACTAAGCGATAGTTATCCTAGAATAGTATGGTCGAACATAAGGAGAATAAAAGGGGAAAGTATAAAGGAAATGATATAAAAGGATATATAAAGAATCAGTTAAGTGTAAGGGATATAAAAGCAAAGTGTCAAAGGATCGCGGAGGTAAACTCCGCGACGGAAGAAAATGATGAAGTCAAATACCGGGAAATGATCGTCGGCCCGCGGGAGTTGAACTTGGCATGGTCGTAACAAGAAGTTGTCCTCCGTTGTGATCTCATTTGGTTCTCCTAGTAGTTCCAGTCGTTCTCCTAGGTCTTTCCTGATTTCGTCCCAGTCCGCTGCTTTCCAGTTACATCGTTGTTGGGGATCTACTACATCTGTCTGAAGGTCAAAGATGGTCTCAATGGGAAAGTGGTCCGTCTTCATGGGTTGTGCTCCGTGTTTTACTTCGCACCATACCACCCTGTCGAGCAGTTGGGGTGTGCAGAAGATGTTATCTACCTGCATCAGGTTGCCGGTGGAGAAGGATCGTAGTGTTGGGGCTGATTCGGGTAGGGCCATCCTGAGCGAGTGATCTGCGAGTAGTTTCAAAAGCCGTTGCGCTGCCTCGAGGTTACGCGTTGTGAAGAGGTGGTGGTTGCGTGGCTCGTCCCACATGGGATGGTGTCGGTTGAAGTCTCCAATCCAGCTCATGTGTAGTGGCGTCTTGGGGATATTGCATGCTGCTGTGATTGTCAGCCATCTTTTAGTGGCGTTTAGAGCCTCGTCGTTGTTGCAGTCATTGTAGATGTTGAAGACTTGTAAGGTTCCATATTTGCCATTTAGTTGTATGGCCGTTATGTCCGGGTGGTCGATTTCTAGTGTGGTCCAGGTATCGGTTGGTAGTCTGCTGTTCACTAGGATGACTGATCGCGTCGTAGTCCTTTCCCACTGATCTCGGTGTCTGGTGGGGTAGATGACATGTAGGTGTCGTAGAGCTCGGGTCCTGCCTAAGAAGTCTATGTAGGGTTCTTGTATTGCAATGATGTCGGCGTCACTTGCGTCGCTGTGAAGTATGTCATGCATGCACAGATCTGATTTATTTACGTTTATCTGCATCACCTTTAGTCTGTCCTGTATTCGTTTCGCGGGTGAGTTCATCATCCGGATCTACTCTTCTGATCCCTGTCCTCCCGTTAGTGGTATCTCTTCTTCGTCCCATCGTCCCGGTTGATAGGTGAATTGTTCCCTTTGGTTGTTTTGTGTCGGTTGTCGCGAGGAGGATGGTGCTCTTGATTGAGATTGCAATACAAACCCATCTAGTGTGGATTGTCTTTGTGTTTGTACTATAGATTGGCTGCGTTGTGTTTGTCTTGTGTTTTTTCCTTGGCTGTCAGCTCGTTTTGTCTGTTTGGTCCTGTTTTCTTTAGGCTTGGTTCCTGTTGGTGGCCTGCTTCTTCCTCGCCCTCATTGGACTGTTGTCCATCCTTGTTTGTAGCTTTTCCGTACCTCATCCCTCCATTCTGTTTCCTGCGCCAGGTCATTTCCGTTTTTGTCCCATGTGTCTTCGTCCTCTGTCACGAAGTACCGGAAGCCCTTGGTTGGGTCACGCTGTTGTCGTTCTCGTAGTCTTCGTAGTAGGGTTGGGCATGTGCGGTCGGCTGCTACGTGTCCTTTTGTTTTGCATACCGTGCAGTAAAAGTTCTCCGGTTTCGTGGAGCATGTTTGTGTGGGGTGTGCTCCTTCGCATCTTCCGCACACATCCGTGTTGGACTTGCATTCCCTTGCTATGTGGCCATACTGCTGGCATTTCATGCATCTCTGCGGGTCCTTCTCCTCTCTTCGGACACTAACCATCTTGTGATCTACAACCATCCCTCCTTGTATGGCTCTGTTTGCGACTCTCATGTCTGCGAATGCGAAGATCGCGTGGGCCACCTTTTGTCCTGGCTTTTGCTATTCCAGTTTCCATACCCACCTGGCTGCCACGATAGCGTTTTTTGGTAGTTGGCTGCTTCTGGTGATGGTTTCCCATGTCCATGTGGCTTCAATGTCCATCGTGGTTGGGACAAATTCTGCGATGACCTCGTGATGGGTGGGCTGTGCTGTTGCATTCGTGCCCCAGTCTGTAGTGAACTTCTTTAGTCTGTCGCCCTCCTCCATCCATAGCATCTCGTCTGCGTTTCTCAACACGCAAAAGGCGCCTTTTCCTCGTAATTTCATCACGGCAATTACCTTTACCACTTCCTTGTCTTCCCCCTCCTCTATCAGTATCTTCTTGATTGTGAGGTTCACCTTCTTCGCTAGTTGAGCTTCAGTAAGCATCCATATTGACTCGGATTCGGATCTTACATAGAAGCGTCGTTCGGTGATGGCTGCCACTGTAATCGCGGCTTCTAGCCTGCGTCCGTATGTTGGTCGTGGTCCATTCTTGTTCCTGGTCGCTTGGGCGTATGAGGGGATATTCGTGGGTGCGATCTCCCTGTCCTCTATTCTGTTTCCCTTCTATTTTGCCTATTCGTTCATTTTCCCTGCCTCCGCTATGGCTTCATTTATCCCTTTTGTCGCCTCGGCTAGTCTGTTTGTTATCTCTTTTGTCTCGTCTCTCATCTCTGCTATCATCCTTCTCATCGTTGCGTTGCTGTTTTCGGTTGCGGCTGTGATTGCAACTGTCATGTCTTTTTGGAGTTCTTTTGTCGTGTCCTTCCACGATGCTTCCTGTAGTATCTTCCCTATCAGTGCCACCTTCTCCCAGTTTGCTTTTCGTGCGGTCGAGGTTCCGTCACTGGCTTCTGCTGCCAGTCATATCAGCTGTACCGGGAGCGTTGTGGCGGGGTCTTCCCCAGTTCTGAGCAGTTTCATGTTGATAGCTTTTGTTATTAGCACGTCCGCTGTCACTTTGTCCTCAGTGAATGAGTCATCGTTGCTCAGGCTAGGTGGCATGAGACCTATTCTGGGCTGTTGCACGTTTTGGTTTCCGTACATGTTGGTTCTTGACATGTTGTGTTAGGAATAGTGTTTTGGTTGGACACTGGGTAGATATAGGTTATGAGGTATGTATTGTGTACTCTAGTTCTGAATACAGTGTCTGCCAATGCCTCTCAGATTCCCTTTTTTTAAGCATGGGAATTTTCAAGGAGGTGATGGTATCAGAACAAGGAGCCTTCCCCAGTACGGCTTGAGTACTGTTTGAAGGCGGCTGCATAGGCAGCAACAGTTGTCTTCCCCTGAAATAGGGTCTTCAGGGCATCCTTTGCATCCACCACTGGGTTGACTGTTTCAAAACGAGCTTTGAAGGCGTCTCTGAAGGACTGCCAGGTGGGGTAAATGAGGGTGATGTTGGGTGTGGCATTAGTTACCTGGCTAATGTTTTCCAATACTGGAGTGGCCCAGATTGCGGCATCGCCTTCAAGGAATGATATGGCCGATTTGATACGCTCTTCCTTGTTAGAACGTAGGGTCTGTACTCCATTAGCCCATAGTTCAAATGCTGCTATGAAACAACGAGCATCATCACTTCTCTTTCCATCATAGGGTTGAGGTTTGCTAACCCCTTTGTTTGTGCTAATGTTGCCTGCCATAGTGGATACTACTGCCTGGAGCTCTGACTGTTGACGAGCAAGCTGTCCAATCAGATTTCCAAGATCTTGGAGGTATAAGTTTTGTGACATTTCGGGAGCGGGGTCAGGTTCGATTTCTGATTCTGATTCAAAGATTGGTTCTGATTCTGATTCTGATTCAAGTACCGCGATAGTGGTGGATACTAATGTGGGAGAAGCGCGGGAGCTAGGATTTGAAGATTGTCCTACTCTAGTGAAGGCTGCAGTAGGTTCAGGTACTACTGGAGAGACGGGTCGCGAGATGTGGATGTGTCGACCAGTTGGATTGTAGTTGTGTTTGACTGTAAGCAAGTATCGATTGGGGCAAGGATTTTCGTCACAAGGTTCCCAGTGTAAGTTATCTTCGTCTTCAGTTTCCCAGTGAACGTTGAAATGTTCTACAGTGTCAAATGCGTGGTAGTTTTCGGAACAGTCAGTGTTATCCGAAAGTAGGCGTGGTGGTGATAACAGGTGGAGAATCGGTGGACTCCGATTTCCACTCCCCGTAAGATCAGTGATAGGGCTGATGGTATGAGTAGAAGATCTCGACCTAATGTCGCGACGTAGGTGGAAGCGATGATGGGAAGTGATCAAAAGCACAGCACAAGCACAAACCTGAGTGTGAGTAACGCTCAACACACAAAGGCAGAAAGGAAAAGTGATCTCAGCAACTGTGATAGCACGAAGGGCCAATCACAAGGGTCAAATAAGGCAAGCTAGTTCCCAAAGACCAAGTGTCAATATTGAGTGTAAACAAAGATACAAACACGAACCTAGTTTCCAAAGACCAAGAGGTCGAGATAGGGAACTGGTAGCTGTCTACTGTACTATATATATGAGTCTGAAACAATAGGAACCAGGGTAAGGGACAAGGGTAAAAGAACAAGGAACAAAGGACAAGAGCGCGAGAGTGAAATAGTGAAGAGCGAATGAGGAATAAGGAAAGAACAATAAACTAATGAAAGCGCGAGAGTGAGTGGTCAGATGAACGATGAGTAATGAACACGGTCATGTGGTTACTAGATGTTGCAACGTAGGCGGAAGCGACAGTGGGGAGGGATCGACGGCACAAGCACAAGCACAAACCTGAGTGTGAATAATGCTCAACACACAGAGGTCTAAAAGGATAAATGATCTCAGCGACTGTGATAGCACGAAGGGCCAATCACAAGGGTCAGATAAGGCAAACTAGTTCCCAAAGACCAAGTCAATATTGAGTGTAAACAAAGATACAAACACGAACCTAGTTCCCAAAGACCAAGAGGTCAAGATAGGGAGCTGGTAGCTGTCTACTGTGCTATATATACAAGTCTGAAACAATAGGAACCAGGGTAAAGGGACAAGGGTAAAAGAACAAGAGCGCGAGAGTGGAATAATGAAGAACGAATGAGGATCAAGGAAAGAACAATAAACTAATGACAGCGCGAGAGTGAGTGGTCAGATGAATGATGAGTAACGAATGCGGTCATGTGGTTACTAAAGCATGTGAAACAAAAGAAAGAAAATGATGTAGGTACTTAGTTGTCATGACACTAGAGTATGTGAGAATGAAAGAAAGAAAATGATGTAAGTACTTGGTTGTCATGACAGAGGGTAGGTTGATCCAAGGAGAGGTAGTCAGACATTGACGCTACTATTAATAGCATCCCCAACATGCCACTGTCCGAAAGGAACGGTGAGGGTAATTCCAATTGCGGGGAAACTCATGTGATTGTACTGAGGTGAGGTTGAGTGTGATATCTATTGAGATCATGTAGCAGATTGGGCCGCTACGGTTTCCATCCTGGCCAAACTAGGGTAACAAGGTCCTAGAAGCAGGGGATTGGGCTATATACTGTGACAGATGGCTAGTAAAATGGGACAGGTAGTCCAACGGTTTGCTGCATACAATTCCAGCATATTCCATTTTAGTCAGCATCGTTACATTTGGTGGAACACTCAAGTCTTGTGTTCAAAACCTGTTGGTACCGATTACCTTCAGATACCCCAGGCCTCAAACAGGACCTAGAAGTGGGGGATTGGGCTATATACTGTGACAGATGGATAGTAAAATGGGACAGGTAGTCCAACGGTTTGCTGTGTGCAATTCCAGCATGTTCCATTTTAGTCAGCATCGTGAATCGGGCCACTATGGTTTCCATCCCGGCCGAACTAGGGTAACGAGGTCCTAGAAGTGGGGGATTGGGCTATATACTGTGACAGATGGATAGTAAAATGGGACAGGTAGTCCAACGGTTCGCTGCGTGCAATTCCAGCATGTTCCATTTTAGTCAGCATCGTTACAGATCACTACATTATCAAAGTGCACTATCAAAGTCAATATTTAAACTGAGGACCACTATTCTACTCTCATAGCTTTATACTGTAATCACTACCTAAGGGTCACTAAGTGATAGTATCCTAGAATAGTAAGGTTGAACATGAGGGTGATATAAGGGTAAGTATAAAGGGAAGGATATAAAAGGATATATAAAGGCATTGGTTAACTGCAGGGGATATAAATGCAAAGTGTGAAAGGTTGCAGAGGTAATCTCTGAAATGGGAGGAAATAATAAAGTCCCAGGAACAGTCACAGGATGCAAAAGCCATGGCATTTCAAATGAACTGCCATTAAGGCATCACTAATGGCATGCGCTGTCTGGCGAGATGCTGGTCAGCGCTTAATGATTTCATGCACATGGCAATTGGTGCCTACTGCATGCATCAACTCCTTTCTTTGAATGCGCAATTGTGACAGTGGTGCTAGCTAGGGTTGTGGAAGAAACCTCTGGAGGTTCTTGACAAGGTTATATACCCAAGGTCTCAGAGAGGGGGTGTTCTTGACAGGTTTAAAATGGTTTTAAACCAGTCACGTGCTCCTGAAAGTATCAAAAATTTTGACTGCCACCTACAGTGGCGCAGGATCAAATCTACATTGTCTACAGTGCTAGGTGAGCTTGAATGTTAGAATGAGAGACTGAAATCATTGTCAGGAATATTGGGAACCATTTTCTCATCCAGTTTCATCAATAATGCTAAGATAGGTGTAGGAATTGGTGCTCAATCAGTGAGGGATGGGGTGTCTGGTATGTCTGTCATGTCTGTAGATATTGTGATTGAATATGATGAGTGAATAGCAAGTAAAATTTATTGGCTGACTACACGTGACACAAGTTTTTTACCTACCCAACATTTGAGCTCAAATTGGCATCAGTATGAAACAGGTATGAAACAGTGTAAAACCTCGAAGTCATGTGAGGTGGTCAGAAAGCTATGTTTTTTTGCAAGCCTAAATTGCGCTGCCCGGGTTGTGGGCCATGGCTATATTCGGTCCACAATGTTGCCATGCGAGATGCCTTTATGGCAGTTCATTTGAACTGCCATGGCTTTTGCGTCCCGTGAGTGGATATAGGCTATATGAGCAGGGATCAGAGCACATATCCAACTACAGGATGTTCTTGAGATTATTGAGCTCAAATTTTATACAGATCAGAGTTGAATTGCTCCCTCAATGAATGAGCGAAGATGAGGAGGTATGTCTAGTGTGACACCTAGGTGTATGCTGTAGTGCGGCAAAGTGACCGAGTTGCTGCCTCTCATCTCTGCTCAAATGACTGTGCAGAAGAATCTTTGAGGTACCAAACGCAAGCCACAAAGAGTCAATGATGAAGTTGAACAACATTTACAAAGTGCAAAGGAAGCTTTATTATGTTCTACAAATTCAAGATACTGCGCAAGCCAGGCAGCAAGGGATTTCAATGTGCCATATGATACTCTGAGAAATAGGTGAGCAGTACTCAATCAATCATACTGTACATAACTTGACCATTGTGCTCATCTACAAACACTACCATTTTTTTACCCTATCAAAGGGATTTTTTGCTGTCAAATTTGCCAGACCGGCTACAATGCTGAACAATAGCTCTACTGTGACATATGTGTGACTAGTCTTTAGAACTTCCTAAATTCTCCTTGGTCATTGGCCACTGCCTCACTTGTCCTTCAGGAGCTCATGAAAGATTTAATTTAGACCAAGTGCTGTACTTATAACTTTCCTACTTAAATAAAATTATGATATGACAAGAAATGCACACAGGAAAGAAGAATTTCAAGATATTGGAACTACCCTAACGACCATAGTATCCCCACTATGTCATATGGTTCCATGAATGTTCAAGACAATGAGGAAAGATGAACAATATGTCTGGATATTGTCCAGTTATAATGTAGACAATGGGAAAGAACTTATATTCAATGGAATTGTTGTCTGAATTTATAGGCTTTGATCTAAGTTTCAGCATGACCAGAAATTAGACCAAAATGCCCCACCTAAAGCAGTTCAAAAACTAGGCAAAAATGCCAATATCAACCCTGATTTTGGTAGACAATAAAGGTATATTGAATGTACTACTTTTAGTCTGGAGTCTGGACAATTCATGTACTGAATGACCTAATTTCAAAGTGTATTTTAACTAGTGTGAATATATATATATATATTGAGTAAGATAAAAAGCAAAATGAAAGCTTCCCTTTCAGCCTATCTGAAATAGATAATTTTGGTCAGCATTTCAACATGGACAAAAGTGGGACTGAAAGATAGACTTCCAATAAGGCTGATAAGCTGTAGCTGCATCCCCAACTTGATGCTGTTGCAGCTCATATGTCTATTACATCCAATGCATTGACCATTAGTCTTGATCTTTTTATTCTCTTTGCAAAGTCAACCATAGCCTAGTTTAGCGTCATTTCCAACAGTTCAGATGAATCAGCGAGTGACATGATTGTCGATATAATCTAGTTGCTACATAAATTAACTAGAACACTCCTATTGTGGGTATCATCATATCAAGCAGCATGAGGTACCATAGCATCAAGTGCTATCTCATCAGTCTCTTCTTGCAGTGTTAGAACAGGCAGTGTTGTGGTTAAGACTTAGGTCCTAATTAGGTTTAAGACCTTAAATTGGTTTTTAATTAGGACCTAACACTGAGCTGGAGACTTCTGAGGACCTGTTACGATCATGCGCATCGACCGTATCGGACCGACACCACTATTGATCCAGCTCCGCATACTGCCGCAATTGTGCACATTGATCGAACTATTGACCCAACTCACCGACCCGACTCGCAACAAGTCCATCATCGATGTGACGCACCAATGATATTGATCAAGGTGAATTGGTTCCGCAACTCTTATCTTCCCCTATCCTATATCCCATTGCTATCCCTTCGGATGGGCTATGCACCTAGACCACCGCCGTTACCTTATTAGTTAGTCTTCTTCCTATCCGCACTCGCTATCTTTACTCTCGATCCGTCATAACTACTTTAGGATATCTCGTAGCGACATCGGAGATAGCGTACATAGTATAAAGGACCTGCGGACGTAGGTAGAAGCCCTTAGCTTTAATATCGACCTGGTATGACCCCAACCTGGTACGACTTTGTTCTCCTCTACCTTAATATCGCTGTATGACTTGATTCGACTCGGATATAATCCTATCGAATCAATACGACCCTAATATCATACTCGACTTCTCTATCTTCTTCTCCAACCCCGTTCGACCCTGTCGATCTTTAGTCGACGCTACTTCGATCTCGAACGGACTCGACACAGACTGCGCAGCGTAGCGAGGCTATTGTCAATAGCAGTACCAAAGGTCCACTTGATCCGCACGCTCCTAACAGGACCTAAATAAGACCTAAGAGAATATGAACATGTGATCCACCACTGCCGCCGCTGAGATCAAGTACATACAACACTAGTCCAGTGCATCACACAATGGGTAAGATGAAAGGGGAAATGTTGCAATACTTTTGGCAAGGACCAAAAGCAAACTCATCTCAGTTTCAAGCTGTTTGTCTAGGTTGCATCTGGAACCAGCTTGGCAATGGCAATACTCAACTAGACAATGAAGCGACAGTTGGCCTTCAAGATGATACTGAATTCCAAAATGGTATGATATTTATAATTCTTATTAGCATGGTACAATTTTAATGGTTACACATCGAAGCAACTCTTGCTATGGGATCAGTCTTGGGGGAGAAAAAAGCGATGATAGCACATATTCCATTTTGCATCACCTGCGGCAAAAGCAAAAGCAAATGAGCTGCGAAGGAAGTTCCAGAATCACAAGTGGGAGAGAGAGGCTGAAGTAGAAGTCATTGAGGACACCAGTAGTCCCCAACCATTGAAAAAGCATAAAGCAGTTGATCGAGTGGAAATGATCCAAACAAAACTGAAGGTATTCAAAGGAATCAGTATATCTTTCAACAACAAAGAAAAGAAGGCCATACACAAACAATTTCTCCATGCAATGATCTCTGCAAACCTTCCATTTCTCTGGGTCAAGGATCCTGAAGTCATTAAGCTGTTCTTGATGTTCCGGTCAGCTGCAGGCAATGTCATTCCATCTCATGAAGTTGTGGGAGGGAGGTTGTTGAGTGAGGAGTATGAATGTGTAGAGCAGGAACTAGAGACCGAGTTGAAAGGGAAAAAGGTTACATTGATGTGAGTCAACTCAGTTGAATTATTTAAACACATGAAGTAGTACCCACATATATGTAACAGATGCAATGGTGTCAAGGATATCTCTAAGAACAATCTAATGGGTGTTAGCATATCATCAGGATTCATTCTTGAGTCTTTTGTTTGCATACCTCTACTGAAACTCTTATAGCCTCACCTCATTGACTTGTATGATGCAACAGCAGACAAGAAGGATGGAGATTCAATGGAGGCTGCACTGGGAGCAATGGTCAACAAAGCTGAGAAGAAATATGGGTGTATTGTGATAGGTCTGGGGACAGACAATGATGGGGGCACAAAAGCAGGATGTGTTAAACTTGGAACACACCACCCATGGATACTAACTTTCCTATGTGGAGCTCATCAGGTCAGGGTTCTTGGCAATGCCTTTCATATCATATTACTCATACACAAATTCTGCAGGGTCATCTGTGCCTTGCTGACTATTTCAAAGTCAATCCCAATGCTGAAAAAATCTCAGAGCAAGCAACAGAGCTTATTGGATGGATCAATAACCATGGCTGTGTTTGTGCAATCTTCAACACCATTCAAAATGAGCAAAATAAACAAGTCAAGTCCTACCTTATTGCAAATGCAACTAGATGGACAACACATCTGGTTGCTTTTCTATGTCTCATTGAACTCAAACAATCACTCTGTACTGCAGCTGTCATGAAATGGGATGATATCATCAGGGCCCATGCAGGTGTAGAAAAAAACACCCTGGCAGCCCTGATTCTTTATACTGCCGCCAAAGAACAGATTGAAGTAATTGAGGGTGGGGATTTCTGGCATCAACTTGCTAGTGTAGTAGAAGATTTCGAGCCAATTGCATATGTCACCAATATCTGCCAGAGCAATTGGGCCCGTCCGGACATTGTGCTCTTAGCTTTCATCAGGATGTATCTGTACTTCAAAAACCTCCCTCCTGCATATGCAAATGTCTCAAAAGGAATGATGGAATGGCTTGAATGGTGTTGGCCAGGCTTCAATCAGCCTCTCATGATCCCGGCTCTTATATTGAATCCATATGAGCGCTTGGATTCCTTCAGACCAGATGCAAGTGCAAATATAATCAATGTAAATGTGATCATTACTGAGGTGCATTACAAACTGTCTATGCAATGTAATGTACTGATGATAGGCTTCAGTTGTTTGGTAAGATAATGAGCCACCCTAGCCCTGAGGAGCTGGACCCTGAACAGATAGAGGAATGGGAACATGGCTTGCTATGTCAAAGTCAAGAATTTTCTGCAGCATTCCTGCATTATTGCTCATCTACAGGGCCTTTTAAGGATTGGGATCAGCTTAAGGCAGATTTTGAGAAGATTCATGTAAGCTAATGCATATGACTTGTAATGCTTGCTCTCAGTCTGAATCACAATGTTTCTCCAGAATGATGATCCTATTATTTTTTGGGAAAGTATGAAAGCTGACCAGGAAGTATGTGAGCTAGCAGATTTTGCACTCACTGTTCTCCAAATGGTATTGAATACTTCTGGAAATGAACATCAATTCTCAAAGGTCAAAATCCATAAGGATCATTTGCGCAACCAGTTGCAATTAATAAAACTTGAGCAATCTATCTGTTAAGATCATGTGACTCCGGAACCACGGAAACTCCCGCTATAGGATTGCGGAGATCGACGGTCATACGAGGGGATCATTCCCTCGCAGATGGGAGGAACGGTTTGCGGAGTAAGGGGGATGGTAATTGGACCTTGACACTACTATTGGTAGTGTCCTCAACACATCGAGTGTCCAATGGTAAGGGTAGAAGCTCCGGATCGCGGACATCGCTCCCACAATTGTCGGAGTAGTGTTGAGTATGCATCAAGGACGTTTACAACATCCTGGATACAAGGAGAGGGGCAGATCTAAGTCGATATTCAAGCTGGGGACTACCTATTCTACATCGAGGCTTTATACATACTCTATGTAAGGGTCACGTATGTACTATCTCCGAATAGGTTAGTCAACATGAGGAAGAACAAAGGAATGGATATAAAAGGTAAAGTACGGATCGGATTTCGATCCGGAGAGATAACGGGCAATTCCCTCACGGAGTTATACTCCGCAAATGCGGGAATTGGATCGCGGGATCGCGGACTTACCACGATCTGCATACATATAACACTATCAAGGTTTGCCTTTTTTGATCTATCAGTTACTATACATTGATGTACTAAAAAAACAAACAGATTATTGAAAATTTGCTCGAGCATCATCAAAATGATGGCCTCAAAGTGACACGGAGCACTTGAAGAAATCATTCTGAAGATCGAGTTGGAGCACTTTTGCAGGTATCAAGGTATGGGGAAGTATTACAGGAAAATGACAAAAACAGTCCAGGGTCCACCCTCATCATGAATCACAGGAAATGGCAGGCAGAAATGGCGCAGTGGAAAGAAGATGCGCAGAGACATGATGAGAACTTCAGTAATGATTTGGAAGCTGGTCCACTGCCACTCCCTGAAACGGGACAATGTTCACACTCATGGCTCCCATGATCATTAGCACTATTGTTTGGGCATTCAGCAATAGAAACTCAAATTTTGGAGGGGGACCAGCCTGTTATAGTCGTGCAACCAGAGAGGATGAGTACGAGGCTCCAAGGCTCTGTGCAAAGCTCCGAAGTGTGGGAACTGTGGTTGGCTACACATTCCTTTGGAAGTGTGATGGGACTTCAGCAAAGCTATTAGCAACGCTCCCTATACGCTATCTGGGTGTCCCAGTGAAGTTCAATTATTAAGATGGTTCCGGAGGACCGCACTGTCCGTGTGTCCGGGGGATCCGAGATTTATGCGTAATGAGGGAGGAGTAATGTTTAAAAGGGATGTAGTAACTTTTATTTCAAGCTGGGGAACAATTCAAAACAAGTCTACTTGTTAGGAACCGGGTTAGGGATCACACAGGGAAGTGGGCAAAAAGATAGAGAGTTGATTCAATGGAGCCAATACGGAGATTTACAAGGTCTATATATACTGAATAAGAAAGGAGCTAGATTACTAAGTCAGGAAACAAAGGTGTACAAGTGGAACAGGAGCGCAACAGGAAGGTGGAACAAGAGTGAGTCAGAAGGTCTGAGAGAAGTGGCAAGACGTCTGAGGATGGCGGAATTGAGTCAGAACGGTGTAAGGATGTAATCCTTACACTACTTAAGTACTAATTCTTGTAGCTAACCAGAGTAATAAAAATAACACATGTAAAAGTGTTAGATGAAGGAATGTATAGATGTTGACTACAAGTGAAGGACCAACTGCATCCGCTTTGGATCCGATGGTCTGATCCGATTGTGCGGTCAGTTAACAAAAACAAAGTAGAGTGTGAATGATAGTGAACTCCCTTGCATAAATATAACAGTAACACATCTGAAAGTGCATGGATCCGTCGGATCCATCGGATCCTTTAACCGGAAATACATAGCCAACAATGAAGTGAAAACAGTGTGGTTCAATCATCGATTCGATTGGACCATTGCAAGGTTGGTTTTGGCATAGACGTAACACAGCCATGACATGCCTGATGCAGAGCATACAGTGAGGAACAGCTCCTTATGGAGCTGCTAGATCAAGAAAAGGAAGACGAGATCCTTGATGATGGGGCATTAGAGGGTTCTGGAGACAAATACAATGGTCATCAGTAGTGTCAATTATAAAAGCTAACGAAGTACTTTAGGAACCAGAGAGAAGGAACAATCTCGATATTGAATACTATACCTAACAAAGTACTTTAGGAACTACAGGTAGTCAGTATGACGTAGGATACAAACAAAGAAAAGTAACTCACCCAGAGAGAAGGAACAATCTCTGGGGGCTAAATGACGCAGTCGGTACAAGAGATATAAGTAATGGTGAATACCTCCATGCACAGCTCGAAACAAAACGAAACAATAAGAAAACTTATGAAACACAAGCAGACAACAGATACGTCGGTGCTTCAGGGATGATCGTCTGTGATAGGAAATGAAACTGCGACTAACGTTGCTTTGCTTGTTGTCGATATTCCAACACTCCCCCTCAAAGCGAGCTTAGTCCCAGCTTGTTAGCGAAATGCTTGACCTTTGCAGATGGGAGCACCTTTGTCATAGTGTCGGCAACCATGTCATCTGTAGGACAGAATACAAGGCAGATGGAACCTTCGTTGACGACCCAATGGATGAAGTGATAGCATATATCGATGTGTTTGGTACGAGCATGGTATTGGTGATCCTGTCATGAAGTGAGCCGCCCCTATTATTTTCCTTTTCTTTACAATACATCATTCCATCACTGTTACCTATCATAATCGATCCGGAACCTTCCAGTCCATTCCGTTCCATTCCTCGTTCCTGAACTATACAGTATGACGTCATGGTTCCCATACCTTACCTTTGTATATATAAGCCAGCCCCCCCACAACCTGATCCCTTATCTTGACCTCTTCGTCGTTGGGATCAGGTATGTCTTTACTTACTTCTCAGTATTTATTATGAATATAACTTCGTCGTTGGGATCAGTATTTGTCCGCTTCCGTCTACGCGTCCGCTCAGTCTTGCCACCATCGTCACCTCTTTGTGACATTAGGTCAAGATCCTTTACTGCACTGATAACCTACCGATTGGGTTATCCTTGCAGGCTCTGCTTTCACCACGTATATAGACCTTGCCGCACCAAGTTCACCAGCCCAAGCCATTGACTGCTCTAACTATCCGCACGCCTTTGACACCAAGGACCAGACTCATGTTCATCTCCAAGATAACACCTGGTCTGACTGTAGTTCTCAGCCCTGCCCGCACGCCCTAGCCAATTCGATCAGCAAAGAAGATACCTCAGATGACGGCATACCTATAAAAGCACCCACCCCAGTCACACCACCATCCGTCATGTCCAATCCCACGCCAGTTGACCCAAATCAACTGATGGCTCAGCTCATCGAACAGGTGACTCAGCTCACAGCTAACTTCCACCGAGTTTCGGCCAAATCGAGCATGAACAAGCCGGAGCTTTTCAAGGGCACTAGCAGTGCGGAAGCACGCCGTTTTGTTGCACAGTTTCAAAGCTGGGCATTAGAACAGCCGGACTTGGCCGGCAATGAACCCAAGCTGATTAAGGCAGCCCTAGGGTTCTTTTCTGGGAATGCAGCGGACTGGGCCACCCCATATCTCCTGCAATTCAGTGAGAACAAACAGCCTTTCAATGGACGATGGGAGGACTTTGTACGAGCCTTTGCGCTTCGATTTGAATCCATTGATGCAGGCATGGAGGCTCGGAATGCAATCCAACACATTAGGCAAGGGAAAGGCCAAACGGTGGCAGAGTTTGCCCAGAAGTTCAAAGATATTGGCGATTGGACAGGACTCTCAGATGTTGACCTGAGGGAGCGCTTCCACAGTGGCCTCAATCCCGAGATTCGACAAAACCTTATTGTGGTCAACATTGCTCAGGGAATCGCCCCCACGTTGGAGGAGGCAATTCGACGAGCAATCTCAGTGGACGTGTTCTTACACGACCCCACCATGACAGGGCCGTAATCTGGGCACCTCTCACGCTCCCCCCCCTCCTTCCAACTCTTATGCTATGGACGTTGATGCCACGCATACCAGTGGGAATAGCAGGGAGAGCTTCGTGGCACAGATGAGAGGCAGATGTTACGGCTGTGGTGCACAGAACCATGAGAAGAAGAACTGTTCCTACAAGGACACAGTATGCCGCTATTGTGGTCGACAAGGTCACCTGGAATCAGTCTGCCAAGACAAATTCATGGGTTTAGAGCGAGGCCGTGGTAAGCGTCAACAGCCCCGTCGACAACAAGTCTCCACTTCGTCCTCAACACCCTTTACCCTGTTCCCAAATGAATCAGTCCAAATTGCCGCCTCCGCTCCTGTTCCCGTTCCCGCTCCCACTCCGCCAACTCTACTCAACCCCGATCTCTCTACCCAGATCGCCCAACTGCAGGAACTCCTGAACAGAGCTAATGCCATGGCCTCAGCGTCTGGATCTCAGGAGGGTTTTTGAAGCGGGTGCCCATCTCGGCCGCATCGAGAGCACCTGTTAACCAATTTGCTATACACTCTACTTCCGCGTATGATTCTCTCTCCTCATGTAAAATATCTACCATTTCGGAATTAAATTCCAGTTCATCTCACTTCTGAATCAATGCAAAACTAAGAGGCAGGAATCACAGTATAGCAACTGCGGCCATGATCGACTCTGGAGCCACTGCTCTCTTTTTGAACCAAGAATTCGTCGCTCGCCACCGCGTAAGGACGTTCCCACTTAGGAAGCCCATTGGGGTCTTCAACATCGATGGTTCTGCCAACCGGGCAGGGCAGATCACGCACTTTGCACGTCTGGCTCTGACCGTTGACGGGCAAGAACGATGGACGGACCTACTGGTAACTAATCTGGGCAGTGAAGACCTAATCCTAGGACTACCTTGGTTACGAAAGGCCAACCCAGATATTGACTGGGAGAAGGGACGACTCTCAGTCAAGCCGCAGTGGGCCACAGTCGAAGAGAGGGCGGAAGAGGAAGAAACCGAGGAGACAATCCAGGCAGCGAGCACCCCCGAACCTCCACAGAGTAGAGAAGACCAGGAGGATGAAGAGTCACCCATACACCGAATCCGAGCCAACCGACGAACCCGTTGTGCATGGGTGAAGTCGGGGATTCTACAGGAACAAACGGAAGAGGTTTGGTGCGCCGCAGGTTTCACCTACTCCCAACAGTTGGCGGAACAAGCGCACAAGGCAAAACCCGTGAAAACCTTTGAAGAAATGGTCCCGGAACCCTATCGAGACTTCAAAAAGGTATTCTCTGAAACTGCTTCAGAACGTCTCCCGGACCATCAGCCATGGGATCATGCCATCGAACTAATCCCAGGGGCACCTGAAACGATGCGTACCAAGGTATATCCAATGTCACTAAACGAACAGGGTGAGCTCGACCGATTCCTGGATGATAACCTGCGAAAAGGTTATATACGACCCTCAAAGTCACCACTGTCCTCACCCGTCTTCTTTGTGAAAAAGAAGGATGGTAAACTCCGTTTTGTACAGGATTACAGGAAACTCAACCAGGTCACGCTGAAGAATCATTACCCACTACCACTGGTTGCAGACATTGTCAGCCGTCTGCAGGGAGCACGGTACTTCACCAAGTTTGACGTTCGATGGGGCTACAACAATGTTCGGATTAAAGAGGGAGATGAATGGAAGGCGGCTTTTGCAACCAATCGAGGGTTGTTTGAGCCCAGCGTAATGTTATTTGGTCTTACCAACTCTCCAGCCACCTTCCAAGCACTCATGAACTCCATATTTTCAGACCTAGTGGCGGCAGGAAAGGTGGCAGTTTACCTAGATGACATCCTTATCTTCAGCAACGATATACAGGAACATCAACAAGTGGTGCGAGAAGTACTAACCCGGCTAGAAAAACACGACCTGTACCTACGACCGGAGAAGTGTGAGTTTGAGCAATTGCAGATTGAATACCTGGGACTGGTGATATCAGAAGGGGAGGTGCGCATGGACCCGGTAAAGGTAGCGGCAGTCCGCGACTGGTCAACGCCAAAGAATCTACGGGAGCTGCGAGGATTCTTAGGGTTTGCTAACTTTTATCGTTGTTTCATACGGAATTTTGCCCGAATAGCACGCCCTCTGAACGATCTGACGAAGAAGGACACGAAGTTTGACTGGGGGACACATCAGCAGCAAGTGTTTGACATACTCCGGGAAGCTTTCATCTCAGCACCCGTGCTGGCTCTTTGGGACCCCAACAGGCTCACTCGACTCGAGGTGGATGCATCAGGCTTTGCAACTGGAGGGGCCATAATGCAGCTGCAAGAAGATGGTCAGTGGCACCCAGTGGCGTTCCGATCGGCTTCCATGCAACCAGCGGAGCGGAATTACGAAATCTACGACTGAGAGATGCTTGCTATCATCGAAGCGCTGAAAGACTGGAGAAGTTTCTTGGAAGGGTTACCACAACCCTTTGAGATCATCACTGACCATGCAAACCTAGAGTTCTGGCGCTCTGCTCAGGACCTAAGTTGACGGCAAGCACGATGGGCACTATGGCTATCCCGGTTTGATTTTCAGCTTATTCACCGCCCAGGGAAAACAAACACACAGGCTGACGCCCTCTCCCGTATGGCAACACACCAAGTGTTGGACAGCGAAGACAACCAACAACAAACGGTCCTAAAACCCGCTCATTTTGTGCAGATTGCAGCAAACTCACTACAGAACCCGCTGGAGGACCGTATTCGGAAAGCATCGCAGAGGGAGGCGGAGGTACTGGAAGGGTTAGAAGAACTGCGGAGGAATGGCCTTCAATGCTTGGCCAATGGAATCGCGGAATGGGAAGAGGATGATGGATTGGTCTATCATCGAGGTAGGGTGTACGTTCCGCCAGTTGAGAACCTGCGAACCGAAGTGCTACAACAATGCCACGACAACTCCACGGCAGGCCATCCAGGACTTCATGGTACCCACGACCTGGTGAGCACACATTTTTGGTGGCCCACCTTACGATCTTTTGTGGAAAAGTATGTTACGGGATGCGAAATTTGTGCGAGGGAGAAGATACAGAGACACCCTCGAGCGGTAACACAACCCCTGGAGGTGCCTACGGGCTTGTGGGAAGAGGTGGGAGTGGATCTGATCACACAACTACCCCGGTCACAAGGTTACGACGCCATCCTAGTTTGCACTGACCTTTATGGCAAGCAAATCCATGCCATTTCCTGTACAACCGCAGTCACAGCGGAAGGTGTTGCTGACATCTACTACCGCGAAATTTTTCGCCTTCATGGACTCCCCCTCCGCTTTGTCTCGGACCGAGGACCCCAACTCGCAGCGAAATTGATGCGATCTCTGCTTGCTCGACTGGGAATCAAGTCTAGCCTCACCTCGGGCTACCATCCGCAAGCGAACGGACAGACTGAACGGGCAAATCAGGAAGTCGAGAAATACCTCAGGCTGTACGTGGGACGACGTCAAGACAACTGGGCGGAGCATCTACCGATGGCGGAGTTTGTGATCAACTCCCGCACCCATTCAGCCCTGGGGATATCCCCGTTCGAGCTTACCTATGGTTATCTGCCTCTATTCAATATTCCGGTGGGTCAGCGTAGTGGGATTCCAGCAGTGGACGACCATATCCAAATACTTCGGGATGCACGACAGGATGCCAGTGCGGCTCTACACCTAGGGAAAAGACAGCAAAAGGAAAGCTACGAGAGGGGAAAACGAAAAGCACACCAATTTCAAGTGGGAGACCGGGTTTGGCTGAGTGCAGAGGACATTAAGCTCCAACTTTCCAGTGAGAAGCTGGGGGATCGACAGCTCGGACCATACACAATCTTGGACAAAGTTGGACCCCTGGACTATCGTCTGGACTTACCGTTGTCCCTGGACCGTGTTCATCCTGTTTTCCATGTTGACAAGCTATACCCATGGAGGGGGAACGTTGTCAATGGCCAGATTGCGACACCACCAGAGCCAGTGTACCTAGAGGATGAAGATGAACCGGAGTATGAAGTAGAAGAGATTTTGGATAGTCGGGTTAGATGGAAGAAGTTGGAGTATTTGGTGAAGTGGAAGGGTTACGACGCAGGGCATAATTCATGGGAACTGGCTCAAAATTTGGAACATGCGCCGGCTACTGTCCGAAAATTCCACAAGAAACACCCCCGGGCAGCAAAGGCTTGACCATTGAGGACAATGGTCATAAGGAGGGGGGTAATGTCATGAAGTGAGCCGCCCCTATTATTTTCCTTTTCTTTACAATACATCATTCCATCACTGTTACCTATCATAATCGATCCGGAACCTTCCAGTCCATTCCGATCCATTCCTCGTTCCTAAACTATACAGTATGACGTCATGGTTCCCGTACCTTACCTTTGTATATATAAGCCAGCCCCCCCACAATCTGATCCCTTATCTTGACCTCTTTGTCATTGGGATCAGGTATGTCTTTACTTACTTCTCAGTATTTATTATGAATATAACTTCATCGTTGGGATCAGTATTTGTCCGCTTCCATCTACGCGTCCGCTCAGTCTTGCCACTGTCGTCACCTCTTTGTGACAGATCCTTTGTGAGTGCAATAGCTGATTGATTGTCAGAGAATAGAGTGGTAGCATCACTGAGTGGATAGAAGATTTGAGAGATGAGCAAGTGAAGCCAGAGCCCTTCCTTTGTAGCATGAGTAGCAGCCACATACTCAGATTCAGTGGTAGAAAGAGTAACGATTTCTTGGCCACTTCAGGCAACCACCTAACCAGGCCTTCTTAGGATAAAAAACAGTGTACAAAAAATAGGCCTAAGAGGCAGGGGGTCTTGGGCAGAATGCCCTGGGCCTTTTAGGCATGGTAGCTGCCTGATTTGCTCAGTCAGATGGGCAGCTGCCCACCATACTTATATTTGCAATGCTGCCTTTTTGGCCATTTTTGGTGCCCATAATTCATAAATAATATCCAGGGACATATTGTTGGCAGTGTATACTTAGAATGTGCAGGTACTGGACTATTTACAATTTTCTAAGCTTGCATGTATTATAAATATCTCAAGTGGGTAGCTGCCTTACATAAATAATTCAAGGGGGTAGCTGCCCTACATGAATAATTCAAGTGGGCAGCTGCCCTACATAAATATCTCAAGTGGATAGCTGCCCTATATCAATATTTCTTACCCAGCTATAAAGTTCATCTGGTGAGGGTGCTGAGCAGCTCTGGCACATGCTCAGTTGGATTATTGCATATGGGTGAGTAGCAGGTGTAGGTGATCTTACTTGTGGCCATTTCTGTGTTTGCTGAAGTATTCTTCCTTCAGTACTATGTGTGATCTACAATCTCAACAGTCAGCTCAACTTCAACTTGGGAGAAATGGAGGACATTTTGCAACTCAATGGACTGCCCAGGTGCAGGTGACAATGAAGCCTCTTCCTTGTAGGTTTTAAGACTAACTATCTGATGATATGCTGACTGAGGGCTGAGTGCAAAATGAAGATGCTAGACTCTAACACCAATACACACACACACACACAAACACAAGTTCCTTAAGGGTGCAAAGAGGATATAAACTTCTAAGTACAAACTTCTCAACTCTGTATTCAATGGTTTCAATAGTTTCTCTGACACAAGTTCTATCAAGCTTGGGCTTGTGCCTGCAGCTGGGTTCTTTGATCTAACTTGGTTTTAATAACTTTACTTTCTTTTTCTCCTGAGTCATAAATACAATCTTTCTGTGTTATACAAGTTGTCTGACTTCTGTTCTCTCTGCTTTTCTTATTCTCATGCTGAAATTAACTTCCCTTTTGTAGGACTAGCAATCACGAGAAAATTGGGGGGGAAGAAAGCTTGGTTCTCTTCTTGGATTTGAGCTCTTTTTATATCCTGACCCAGAGATCCAGATCTGCTGTTCTATATTTTACTAATCATTCCAGAAGCTTCCAGCTCCACATTTCTAGAATGTGTCATAACAACTGTCAGATCATGACACTTTTCTAATCAGAATTGGCTGACTCTTATCTGTCAACCAGCTTGTCAATCTGCCATCTGCATCATTATCATCTTTACAAATTTCGAAGTTTTTGCTTTCTGCTTCACTGGAAACTAACTGGGTTGGCTTATAGGATTTATCATACATAATAATCACAAAAGACCTCTAAGATGTTTTTGACATAGAGTTTGAAGTGGATGTGGACAAGTTATTAACAGAGCACTTAGATAGTCTTAGAGTTACTGAAAACTACAAAGCAGTATAGAGCTTTAGTTTGGAATGCAATACGATAAGTTTCTCAATCTCTGAAACTGAAGTATTTGTGTGAGGATGTAGGGCTTGGGTAGCTGCCCCTGGATGAACTTTATACTAGTAAGAGATATTGATATAGGGCAGCTACCCACTTGAGATATTTATGTAGGGCAGCTACCCCCTTGATTTATTTATGTCTGAGGGCAGCTACCCACTTGATTCATTTACATGAGGCAGCTACCCACTTGAACTATTCACGTAAGGTAGCTACCCACTGTCAACAGTATGGTCCCTGAATATTATTTATGAATTACGGGCACTGAAAATTGCCAAAAAGGGAGCATTGCAAATATAAGTACGGTGGGCAGCTGCCCATCTGACTGAGCAAATCAGGCAGCTACCATGCCTAAAAGGCCCAGGGCATTCTGCCCAAGACCCCCCGCCTCTTAGGCCTATTTTTTGTACACTGTTTTTTATCCTAAGAAGGCCTGGTTAGGTGGTTGCCTGAAGTGTTCTTGGCGCTTTGAAGCCCATGAGACAGCGCCACCGTTGAGAATGAATGCGTACCCAGAAATAGCATGATGATCCTCGGCCATGTTCCCATCCGCATCAGCATACCCAAGGAGTCTTTTATCCTGCCCACCATATCGCAACCACAAATCCTTTGTTCCTTTCAAGTATCGAAAGACACGCTTTACCGCGTTCCAATGGTCCATCCCGGGGTTTTTGGTGTAACAAGAGAGGGAGGTGACGACAAAGGAGATGTCTGGGTGCATTCCAAGCATGGCCCACATAAGAGAGCTGATTGCTTCGTGGTACGGGATATTTTGCATGGCAGCGATTTCGGCAGTGGAAGATGGGGACTGTGCTGATGAGAAGTGGAGGTTGGGATCCATGGGGATAGAGACTGGCTTCAAGTCCTCGAAGCCATAGCAATGGATAATAGAGTCAAGGTAAGAGTGTTGGCAGAGAGCTACGATTCGGTGTTCACTGTCACGATGAGCTTCAATGCCTGGAATCCAATGGAGTTCTCCTAAATCAGAAACCTCCACATGACATTTCATTTCATCCTTCACACACTTTATCACTGTCAACGACGACGATGCTATGGTGCAGTCATCAACATGGACTGCAATAATAACCTTTTCCTTTCTCTCATTTTTTAAGAAAACGGCCTGATCAACCTCACACTGAGTGAAACCCATATTTCCCACCAAAATCTCAACCAACCGTTGATACCAACGACGACCACTCTGCTTTAACCCATAAAGAGTTTTCTTCAGGTGGAGGACATGAGATGAAGAGGTGTCGGATTCCGGATATCCAGGGGGTTGGGACATGAAAATTTGCTCTTCATTGGTGAGTTTTCCATTTAGATAAGCACCTTTAATGTCAATTTGATGAAGCTCCATATTGTAGTGGGCAGCCATTGCTAAGATTGCTCAAATGGAGGCCATTCGTGCGACCGGCGCGTATGTATCGAAATAATCAACTCCAGGGACTTGAGAAAACCCCTGAGAAACCAAACAAGCTTTGTAACAGACAACATTCCCTGCTGCCTCTTTCTTGGCCTTAAATACCCATTTGGATCCTACGACATTCACCCCTTCCGGCTTCTCAACTATCTCCCAAGTTCCCATATCCCTCAACATTCTCAACTCCTCCTCTATCGCTTTCTCCCATAGTGGCCAGTCCAGATGACATTTTGCTTCGGTGAGTGAACGAGTGTTATGACCATGCCAAGTTCAACTCCCGCGGGCCCGACAATCATTCCCCGGTATTTGACTTCACTATTTTCTTCCGTCGCGGAGCTTACCTCCACGATCCTTTTACACTTTGCTTTTATATCCCTCACACTTAGTGTTACGAACTGACTCTTTTTCAATTTCTTTTTGTCTATCTTATTTACTTTTATCTTTTCCTTTTCTTTTATTTACATACATGTGACAACCTT
>MU793480.1:0-40763 GCA_027886325.1 Lentinula aff. detonsa | reverse complement strand
ACCTCTGGGACCCCTTCAGGACCTGGGATTATTTGTCGACGCATCTACAGACTGGGGAATTGGAATTATCATAGGTACCAAATGGTCAGCATTCCGTCTCCGTGATAACTGGAAGGTCGAAGGTCGCGATATCTGCTGGCTCGAAATGGTGGCCATCAAAATTTTGATATATTTCCTTGAGGCTTTAGGCCTCAATTCAACTCGATTACTCATCCATTCGGACAACCAAGGGACCATAGGGGCATTAAGGAAATCCCGAAGTCCAAATTACTGGATCAATATGTCGATTCGTCGAATCTACGCAGTAACAGGTCCCCTACTCATATTACCTGAACTAATTTACATTGAATCAGCCAAGAACCCGGCCGACCCTATTCCGCGTGGAAATTTGGGTTTCCCAGGGGACCATCTTCCATTATCATTCCGGCTTCCTGCCGAACTCAACGATGTCCTCTCTTATCATGTCAAATGAACCTTCAATTTTCCCGGTTGTATGTCCAACCGTGAGTCTCGATGTTCCACGCACATTGGTGATTCAGAATTCTTGGATCTCTTTACGCCCTCGATTTTATAAGTCAGCCTTAACGCTACCCTTAACGATCTCGAAAACAGCTCATATTAAGACAAAATCACCAATCAATCAGACCCAAAGCAATTCTCTTCGCAAACGTTTCAATACTGAACCTTCTTCTACTTCCAATGCTTCCTCCGTTAGAAATTCGAACAAACCAGCCTTGTACTCCCATATTCTTTTCGAAAATCTTTCTGCGCCATCTCTACGGAGACCTGGCCCTGCTTCTACGATCCAGAACAATGAATTTAGACCTCACGTTCCAGCTAAAGACCATTTGCACGTCTGGACCACCCCTTTCTCTATTGAGAGACGACAAAGACTGTCATCCACATATTCCACTGAAATCATCGAACTTGGTGATAAGGTAGTTTCGGCGGGACTGGTTGTCCCAACAAAACAGTCTTATGGTGCAGGCCTATTACGCTGGAATCAATTCTGTGATAGGATGTCAATCCCTGAACACCTCCGCATGCCCGCGGATGAAACTCTCATAGCCGCATTCATTGGATTCCATATGGGTAAGGTCTCGGGTTCATGTATCAAGAACTGGCTGTCTGGCCTCAGCGCATGGCACAATATAGCTGGTGCTCCCTGGCCTTCCAATTCGCGTCTGATTTGACTCGCACGAACTGGTGCAAAAACTGCAGGAGCTGCCCACAAGCGAGCTCGTCGAAATCCTATTACTCTCGCACATATGCTGGCGCTCCATGTCAATCTCAATCCCTCAATCTCATTCCACTGTTCCGTTTGGGCCATCGCCTGCGTAGCTTTCTGGGGCTGTCGACGCCTTGGTGAACTCACTATTCCTTCAAAACAGGCCTTTGATCCTAAACGACACGTCTCGCACTCCTCTACTGTGAAAACCTCTTACAATGTTGACAATTCACGAAAGGCGTTATCATTTGAGATCCCCTGGACCAAAACCACGAAGGAACTTGGTGCCACAGTTGTTGCAACAGCCCAACACAGTTCTCTGGAACTCTTCTGCCTGTGCATTGCAATCGAACGTCATATGAGTGTTAATGCAAATATCCCAAAGCGATACTCCTTTTTTGCGTACTTCGATGAACAAGGTTTTCCTCACAATATGGTCAAGTCCTCCTTCCTAGAAACTTGCGACAAAATATGGAAATCAGTCGGCCTCGAGGAAGTTCAAGGCCACAGCTTCCATATTGGAGGAGCCGTGGAGTTACTGATAGCTGGAGTAACACCCGAAGTAGTCGCGGCTTTGGGGGGTTGGACATCAATGTCATTTCTATTATACTGGCGACGCTATGAGGATATTATTCCTACTCATATTCTCAAAGCCTATGGCCATTCTCAGGTATTTGGTTGAACTCCACTATTCCCAATTACAAAACGGCTAACCACATTCAGATTCCACTCTTTGAAGCCGGTATCAACAGTATAGATACAATTTGACGGTTAATCATTATGTAACAAATAAATAAACAAATTGTTCACAACGATTATTAAACATACATCAACCCAGAGTCAAAACTGTATCTGGACTTCATACTCAACCGTACCCGCCGGTCTCCCCGATTGAGTTCTGACTCTGCCTGGGTCGTTCGGTTCACCCGGCAACCACGGGTGGGAGCGCGGGGCTAAAGCCCAGCCAAAGCACTTAATAATATATTACAGCATTCAATACCATTCAAGACATTGCGAGCTATAGTCTGACTTATTCCGAGATAAGATGCCGACGGCTGCTTATCATAGGATAAGTCAGCAAAGGCGGGAAAGTCTGATGGCACCTACCAGGCGCCTATTAATCCTTTGCTCCCGACTTCAACCGCCGTCGCTCGCAAACTCAAAAAATTTTAATTCTTTTTTTTCTCCCACCCCCCCACACCTAATAAACGGAAAAAATAAAATAAAGAACCAGCTGTACGCTACATCTTTAGTCCTCGCGCGTGTTAAAAGAAATATTCCTTTTGCCCACCCGCGCGGGGCTAAAGCCCAGCCAAAGCACTTAATAATATATTACAGCATTCAATACCATTCAAGACATTGCGAGCTATAGTCTGACTTATTGAGTGGCAGTGCACTCTCCTTTCTCTGACGGGCACGTGCCTCGCGTACATCGACTCATCTATCATTCCATAATACAACTTCAGAAAAAGATTACGATACATGATACAGATGTGTCGAACAACGTCTAAGCCTATGCTACAATCTTCCAAGCCTTAATGATCTCGTCCAAAGATCTTGTTGACCACCCTGCACCTAATGCAGTAGTCATCCTCGAGCCCGTTGAATGTAAAACTTCCTTGATACTCGACTCCAATACACGACTATTGCTAGTACCTGCAGGTGGCGCAGCGTTTAGACATTGAGCTTGAGCTTCTGCAGCGAGCTCTTTGAGTATGATGAGCACCGTTGATACAGGAACGGCATTGCGAAGGAGGTACCAAGCTAGATCTCTAGCAGTTTTCTCATCCAAAAGTCCAGGTCGACCGGTCGAGTACCGTGCGAGAACCTGCATGAACTCTGGGGACAAACGCACTGTTTCTAATTGCTCATCCAGATCGTGCAAAGTTCCCCAGACCGTACTATCTCGAATAAGAGGTGTGCGGTAGTTATTCTCAGAACGGCCGCTAAATCGCCTTTCGTAGACTCTACCATAGAAGTCTGCGAGGAATCGCAAATCCTGCAGGTTCAGGTGGAAGTATCGAGATCTCGGAGACATGGTACGATAGTGGAACAGGGTCAGATGCGATTGTATCGTTTGTGGTTTGCCTTGAAGAATGGAATCATACAAGACTGCATGGCAGTAAGTATACAGGAGTCGCTCCTGGTCAGTTCTTCCATCGCTGCGACAAAAGTATTCTGCGAAGGCTAAGAATAGGGGATCGTTGGAGAAAGAGGTGATGAACTCCCATAGGTCACCTGCCGGATGGGTTTTCGTGTCGGTCAGTTGCGGATAGTCTAGGGAGGCAGCATCTCCTGCTGATGATCTCGAGCGCACAAACAAACTACGACTGCCTCGTGGATCCTCGGTGTAGCTCAGGAAAGCCGTTCGTCGTTTGACATACAACGTTTGGCTCCGCATAAGCGCCTCCCGATGTTGAGGAATCTTTTCCGTGTCGAGGTAGAAAGGCCAATATCGAGGTGTATCCACTCGAACAGACATGAGGTTGTTGAGATCCGGGATGAGCGTCGGAGCTATGAGTTGCGTATGACCAACCGCTCTACCTTCCTTCATTGAAATCTTCACGGGAAGATACACCACTTCCTTCGTTTCCACATCTCGCGCGACAAGGCATCGTGGTTCGACCGCAAGCACCCAAAGATGTCTGAGAGCCTGTAAATAGCACTTGTTGTCCGAAGAGTTGGAATGTGTGCGAGGAAAGAATGCTGCCACCATGCAGGCGATAGCAGCATCCGATGTTCCAAGCGTGAATCGCCCACCTCCAAGGAAGAGCAACCCAAGTGCCTGATGAATTGAAACGTGGATCCCGTACTTGAAAGCAGGATGATACATTATGTTCGCGTACATTCCATAAACGTAGCGGAGCCTCCGTAAGCAGGTTATTTCCCCGGTTCCCGCCATGACCATGCTCAGAGAGATAGTGATCAGATTCAATCCGTCGCGCGCAGCCGAGCGCTTGATTCTCCAGTCGAAAGAAGGGGCTGTTCAAGAAGTCATGAGTTTTGAGAAAACGAAAAAACAATAACCGCACTATTTGAAAATACCGTCCTAGTGTAAAGATCATGATACCGAATAATCATCTTGTACGCTTCCTGACGAGCAGTTCCAGCAAATTTCAAGCCAATCGCAAAGCAGCACCCAGCGATAATGTTGTAATACGCCAGTTCCCAAGAGTCGGCGATCGTTGACCCTGGCGGCAATTTGTGCTTATTCTCAATGCCCTTACGAATCGCCTCGGGAATCTGGCCTGAAATCCATTCGTTCGTTGGTGTGATTTCGCTCCACATTATCAGCGAACGAGCCAACGTCCGAATGAGGAGGAAACTTGGCTGAACACGGTTCAAGCCCAAGATGGTGTTGGGGACGCTGAGCAGATCCGCGACGTCCTGACGTTCACTGCGAAGGTACATCAACCCCAAAGCAATACTTGCAGCTGGCGAAGTGAGATTGATGTCAAATGAGGCATTAGGTCCACCAAGTCCTCCGTCACCGTGAATGAGAATATTTAAGCGTTCGACGAGAGCAGTATCTGCTGGAATACTGGTTCCTTTCCCAAGCATGACCATGCCGAAAGCCAGCGCGGCAGAGTAAGTGTAGGCTTCTCGATACTCGTTGCTTATATCTGGTTGCACCAAATCTTTACGGTTCATCTGGTTCAAACACACCTCCGCCATTCGCCTATTCTTGGTGCCAATGTAGAGTAGCCCAACACCAGTCATTCCAGCAGCTTGTGTATGCAATGGAACGTTCAGGTCCACCGTAGGCGTAGGCAACAGTGCTGGTGTATGGACGGCTAGCAATTTAGTAACGTGCTGGTTCCCATTCCCCACATTAGCAGCTGATAACCCTAGCAAGACACCGATCGACGTAAGATCGTGCTTGGGAGTCAGATAACCGAACGTATGCCACGTTAGCATCTCCTTCAAATGTCCTGTGAGCCCGAGTCCGAACAAGAACCCTGCGTGCTCCGGTGTCAACTCGGAAGGCTTGTTGAACGCGATCCACGAGCTATCTACGCTCGCTGCTGAAGAAGATATTCTGAGTGCCGCTGCAACACCGTTGTGGAATTGGCCCCAGTGCACAGAGTCTTGCACGAGTTTTTCCGGAGTGACAACACTATTGGATGGGTGAAGCTTGACGGCAAATTCAAATTTGGGAATGCTGAATGCCTCGCGGGAGATGAACGACATCGATCCGAAAGTGAACATGGCTCGGCCATAGGGTAACGCGAGCGTACGTTCTGCAATACGACACACTTGCATCTGATGATCCTTTGCTTGGTCGTGTTCGCTATACAATGGAGCATTGGAAATTTTACCAACAGATCTTGTGGGAACGGTTACTTACGTTGCATCGGGGCGTTCCAGAGCTCGTACAGAGCAGATTGTGGATGAAGATAGCAGTCGGGCAATCTCTTCTAATCGTCGATCTTGTCCAAAGCGAATACTAGCAAATTCATCCAATTCCAATTCAACGCCCGTAGTAGTTTCTGATTCGCCTGAAGTTGCAGCTTTGGCCGAAGATGCGATTTGGCCAATCGTCTTACGAGGACGAGATGATGTCTAATTCATGCCCGGTCAACAAAGGAACAACGCCGCCATGAATCCTGACGAACTCACAAGATATTCCTTCGCCGACCTATAGCCATTTGTAAGCCTCGTATCTGGGCCAGGATATACAGATGCCGCAACGTCGTCTCTCGATATCGCCTTGTATGCTTCCTGAGGCCAATCTGTTGGCGGGGTCATCTGGCACGTTCGTATCGCCTCTCTCAACGGAGCAGCAATTCCCAATGTGAGTCGTGCGATGAAGTCTTCGTTGATTCCACTCACGACCATTTGCCTGACAGCATTCTCTGCGCGCTTCAAATTTCGCTTGACGTCAGGATCTGCGAGCTTCATGTATGCCAAGGTGAGTGTTTTCATCGACTCGAGCGGATCGATGGTCCCGTATGCGTAGGATGGCTGAATGCGGAAACGAGCCGCAAGTTCGAGCGCGTCGTACCAAGGAACTCTCCATTCGGGATTGCTAATACGACCGTACAGTATGGCAGAAATGTCAGGAGGCCATACAGGAATAGTGTCGTTAAGGTCTTCGACAGCTACAAGCAGCGAGGGTAAATTGAGTTGCTCAGATCGAATATGTAAACCATACCAGCTGTGGTGGAAGAAGGCCAAGGCAGAGAAGACATTGACTCAGGACATATTCTTCTCCAGTAGTCTGCCCACTCTGGACGTATATACATAGCTATCCGACAGATGACCGGTGCTAGTCGCAATAACGAAGAATAACGATCAACCAGGATACGCAAATTTTCTGCGAATGTGTGCAAGGTATACAGGGCAACAACAAGTTGATTATACAAATCTGTACCCTTTTGCAATGCGGGCAAATGACGAGCAGGCGCTGCATGTGGTACGGGATTTGAAGGCGGCTTCAAGTGTTTCAATACATGATCCTCGTGGAATCGTTTGTGTGAGGTAGTGTTGAATAGACTATCCCATGCGTTCGTGGACGGTGGAAGGCCAACAGAAGGAGCAGTGGTCCCACTTTGGAGCCCAAATGTAGCGTACAATGCATCTGCAAAGCAATCAAACTGTACGTCCAACAGATCGGTGAAAGATCGCGATGCCCAATTATGGAGAAAGCGGCGATGGAGAAGGAAAAAGACGTCAGAGGGGAGGCATAAGGCAAGAATTTGTAGTGCATGTGAGGTGAGCTCGTCGCTAGGGAAGTAATGGAACGCGGTGCATGCGGTAGTACCATCCGACATTCGAAATGTCGTAACGTATGGCGAAGATAGCTCGTTAACCACAGATACTATGTGAGACTTATTCGAGCCTATAGACTGCAAAGAACCTTCAACATCCATATTATCTTCACGGCGGGGCTCTGAATCATGTAGAATTGGCGTAAGAGCTACCTCATAAGTCCCGTGCGTTAGTAGAGATAGCCCGCCATTAGGATTCACAATTAAAAGGTCCCAGATGGACAGACGTGTACCACAAATGACGGAAGTTGCCATACCGTAAAATCGCCTCAGAGGACTGATTTCCATTCGACGGCTTTCGAATGCAGCTAACTGAAAGATCATAAGGCTCTCCCGTGAAGGAAGACAAACGGAGAACAAAGATCGCGACAACCTGTCGATTTTCCGATGGTCGAAGAGTGCAAATGTGATAGCAGAAGACATCTCAACACTGAGAACAATCAGAGATAGCAGTGGTAAGCCGCAAAAAGAAACTGACTCAGCTTGGGTCAACTCAAACTCTAGAAGCCTGTCCATCCACAAGCAGGTTTTCATCCTTCCGTGCTCAGCTGGCGTCACCTCCAAATCACTAGCAAACAAAACCATGCGATTCATCGTCACACTTAGATCGTGACGAGTCAGCGAATTTCTTCTCATTTTAGTAGCCGGTTGCGGCTGTGGCCGAGAATTCGAGTGGGTTGAACTGGAGCTGAAGTTGGATCCTGAAGCCAGAGATGCCATGGTTGTAGTCGTGGATAGTGACGGAGCCATGCCGGGAAGTTTGGAGAGTGGTGGAAATTCGGTAAGCTCGGGAAACGGTTGATGGGGTGATGGTGGTCGAGGAGAGGAGGGATGCAGTCTGTCAAACATGTCAGGGAATACAGCAGAAGTACGACGACTATTTGGAGGCATGCTCTGAGGCTTCTTATGCGCCAGATTCTGTGTACGCTTTCGTCCCCGTTGCAATGGTGAATCCTTGGGCTTGACGTACACATAACGCCAAAAGGTCAAGCGTCGTTTTCCACTGTCGAGAGAGACAACAATTTCATGAGGCGAATTAGGCCCACTATGCGATGTCCAGAGAATGACTTCATGAGGCGGGACTGGTTTTAGTGGTCTGGCTAAGTTCTCATCTTCGTAATTAATTTTGGCCGATTGGGCGTTTCCAAGAATTCCGCTGGTCAGGCCGACTGCTGAGGGCTCAGCGAATGGATTGGAAAGGCAGAAAATTGTAGGAAGAACATCTTCGCCAGCGAGCTCAGCTTCATAAAGTTCGGCGGGCTCTAGGACGCGTTGGATCAACAGCCCATGAGGTGTTACCGGCCAAGCTTTTCGTACGATGAAAGGTAAAGCAAATGTATGTTCGAATCCCGAGTCGAAATATACCTTCCCAATACTACGCAAGAAGACGAAAACTGCAGAAACCTTCGAGTCGCGTTTGCCCGGTGGCGGACCGGATTTCTGGTTAGCATGAAAGAAGGGTCCGAACGTAGGCCTTTCAAAAGGGGATCTTGAAGCAGAATCTTGTTGTTCAGAAAAGTGTTTCGGTGGAAACGAATCACTTTCCTCCAACCATCCTATGCAAGCGTACTGGACTGGCTGACCCTCTAGTTCAAGGCTCCATTTCTTTCGGACAACTCCTCCGACACTTAGTATAACATTGTTGTCGTTCCAGGTAAGCTCCTGCTCCGGGCCATCCTTTCCTCCTATGAGGAAACGCGAAGAGTGGACAGTTGAAGGCGGAGAAACGCCAGTTCCACGAAGTGCGCTCTTGATTGAATTTAGCAAAGGAGAACCGTGCTCGTCATCAGATGAGTTCGGGGCAATTTTTGGCAGATACTGCCGGTAGAGATGAATGGGTAGAGGTTCAAACTGTGCCATTCTGCGACTTCATCAAGGCAAGAGGAAGAGGGTCGCGTCAAAGAGATTCGATTGATTGTTTTGCAGCACGTGGTGCTATCTAATCTTACACTAGTACTGAAGCGCCTCTTTTCATAATCTACGCTGGAACAACGATAAGACGACAACGACACAAGCCCCTGCAAGAGACCCGAACGGCTTCAAAGGTCCTGCGGTGTTCTTAGAGCTGCTAGTTCTAGTCGCCGTAGTGGAAACAGAAACGCCAAAAGTTCCGAACGGAGTAACTGAACTGGTAGCACGAGTGCCAGATTGGCCAGTGAACCACATTAGTTCTGTACAAGCTGCAGTACTGGAAACTAAATCGCAATCAATGACAAATACTGGGCCGATTGGAAGGGCATCTGAGTGAGAGTACTCGATAACTGTGGCTCCGACTGCGAATACATTCAGGATTTTGAATTATCAGGTATGAGCTTGAGATGTCCACAATAAATACGTCTTACCCACTTACCCACCATGCTCAGTTCGAGCAACCGAAAATGCTCCTGTCGACCATAAGAACAATGTAGTCCCGCTCACAGATTCAACATCCCCCTTCATGATATACACTATAAATGATATCCTCACCATAAAACGGTCATGGTGCTCCCATCGCTAGTCGTCGTACGCAGAACGCTCTACGAAGTCACTGCGATAGGTTATGGTGGCTGGGGTATACTATCTGACAGGATATTCGTCGAAGCTTGCATGTAGAAGAGAGTTACCGTCCTTGTCGCTGGCATCGCGTTGACATTGACAAGAAGCACCGGCACTACTGCTAGTAATGAAACTGTTTCCAGCTAATAAAAGATGCACATCCTATGTCCAAGCACATCTGGCCTGCAATTTACCCACCTGCAAAATGGGCCGACCAAATCATAAAACTCGCGCGGAAGTCAATGTCAACTTTGAAGGATAGAAGCCAAGGACGATTTGGAGAGGGATCAAGAAAAGATGGGACAGTCAAGGGATCTTGAGCATGGCATGGTAGGAACCGATTGGAAAGATGTGAAGGCTCACAATCAGAGATTGTTGGAAAGTTTAGTAGTTCGCATTGTTGAGGAAAGTCTCTCCAAAGCAGATTGGCTCAATCTATCACCCGATGGAGTCATGATCATACTCGTATTTACAAGATTTTCGTGACTGCTAATCTCGAGTCTAGTGAGTATAGTGTCCCCTCATGTACAGAAATCTGGGTGAGTAATACATCTTCTCAATAGTTACATCTTCCGAAATTAATCCCCTACCAGACTGAAAGGATTGCGAGCAAGGATGAGACGCCAACTGCAAATGAAACGAACGGCTTCAGAGAGCCTGCGGCATTCGTAGTAGTCGCCGTAGCCGAAACAGATACTTCAAAAGTCTGGACCGGGACGAGCGATCCAGTCCAACTGGTGGTTTGAGTGGTTGACTGGCCTTTGAACCAGTATACCTCTGTACATGCTCCAGTACTGGAATCGACATCGCAGTTAACGACATCTACTGGATCGATTGCAAGGCCATCCGAGTGGGAAAACGCGATAGCACTAGCTCCGATTGCGATTTCGTCTAGGGTTTCAATATCAGGTATGATTCATGCTCGCTGCGAACATACTTCTCACTTACCATGCTCAGTCTGAGGAGCTGAAAACGTTCCCGTTGACCAGGTTATCGACGTACTAGTTCCGCTCGCAATCGCACCTTGCCCTTCAACAAATTCGCTATAGATAATGTCTTCGCCATATACAGTCATGATCTTTCCGTCGCTCGTAGTTGTCCCCAGAACGCTGTACGAAGCCACTACGGTAGGAGTGGATGGTGGCTGAGGTATACTCCGCAGGGAGTCTGGCGGAAATGAGACGCCGAATACAGTCACTGTCCTCGTTGCTGGTATCGCATTGACCTCGCCAGGAAGCATTGACACTGCGGACAACAATACTCCTGCACGTTTTTTACTGTTAGGATCCATTAATCACACGAGAATAGTGTGCAATTCACCCACCTGCAATTCCAAAAGAAGCCGGTTGAAAATTTAGCATATTTGGCGCGCGGCAGTCGAGGGGAACCAACGAAGAGATGGAACGGTTAACTCTCTTTATGTAGTGTCAACTATTGAGAAGCTGTAGACTTGCAGGTTTGAATTGGGTTTGAATGACTGGCGGTCAGAATTCGGAAAATATTAAAACACTGATTCACTCCCGCCTTCCACGGAAGTGGGTTGCGTGGTAAGATGTCTCCTCATAACGATCAATCCATGTGCCTTGAGTTATACATCCCAACGCAAACATCTTCTAAAAAATGATTTCATACTAAATTGGAACTTTGACGTTGTCAACCTCTGTACATGCTCTAGAACTACTGAAAACAAAACCGCAGTCAATAACGATGAATACTGGAAGATAGTACTGGATCAACTGCAAGGGCACATAGCGAGAAAAAATACTCAATAGAAGTCTACGAGCACACCCAGGATATATCGAACCAGGTTAGATTCATGGGGGAACGCTGACTCCTAATCGTACTCAGTTTGTGGAACTGAATATGCGTCGACCATGCTATCGAGGTAGTTACCATAGATAATGTCTTCACCGTACACAAACCGTGGTGCTTCCTCCGTCCTCGTCCCCATCAACCAATGTTAGAAAAATTTGCCGACCTTTCGTTGATCTTTGACTGACTGACTCACCAGAATCTTTATCTCCATCCCTGACACTTGCGGACCTACATATACACATGGTTATGCCTCAAATGTTGCATGATGTATCCATTTATGATATCCTACAAACCAATAGTGCTTGTGATATGCTATCAAGTGTTTGGCGGAACAAAAAGAGTCACTTTCCTTGTCGCTGATATTACCTCAACGTGAGCAGTGAGTACCGACAGTGCAGTCAGCAATATACCTGCACATCCTTCATAGTCAAAAGGCACATCATATATCCTGGATATCCAGAGAAATTCACCCACCTGCAAACCCAAAATAAGCCTAAGCCGAGCAAAAATTGAACATCGCGTAGAAGTCATGGACAACTCGTAGGAGAACGAAGAAGCAAAGAATGGGAAAGCAATTCTCTTCATGTAGCGACAACCATCTGAAAAGGCCAAAAAAAAAAAAAAAAAAAAAAAGATGTAACAATCGAGAGGATCAGATGGCCGGCATTTATGTAGGGTCATCCATGTGCATTTCAATAATGCGACATGTAACATTTCTTGTAATTTCATTGACTTTCCAAGACAATCGTTCACTCCATTGAATTTCCTCAATTGAGTCTTCCACTCCAGCTACTGGTTCCGATTCTGGTAAACATTCATACAGAAATCACGGTGAATCATGCATTTCCCTGAAAATGAAGCTTTTCCTAGGCTACAACAACTGCGAGCGTTGAAATAAGAGCAGCAAAGCAATAACCCGCCACTAGACCGAATGACTGACCCCCCTTCAGCCATTTTGCCGCGTTTGAAGAGCTTTTAGTACTAGTCCCCGCATCTGAAACAGGTGCTCCAAAAGTCGCGAATGGAATGACTGATCCAGTCCAGGCCGTAGTCTGACTGGGTGCATCAACACTGGTTTGGTACACCTCTGTACATAGTCCGGCTCCAGAAATTTCACCTGCACTGAAGATGCAATCAACAACAAATTCTGTGTCGTCTATAGAGGTATGCGAGTGGGAATATTCAATAGCCGTTGCTCCCATTGCGACTATTTCTAAGATAGGAAACTTCGTTCAAGTTCAAGTAGAAACGATGACTAAGTCTCCTCACTTACCATGCAAGGTCTGGGGAGTCGAGAGTGTAATCGTCGACCATGCTATCGAGGTAGATCCGCTCGCAGTTTCCATAGTCTCTTCTTGAACGTATTCACTATAGATAATATCTTCGCCGTATATAGTCATAGCCTCCCCATTGCTTGTAGTTGTCCCGAGAATATTGAACGAAGTTACTGTAGTAGGACCAGACGGTTGCTGGAGCATGTTTGTGTCTGTTGGAGCTGGAACATCGAAAAGGGTTATTGTCCTTGTCGCTGGTATTGCAGTGACATTGACACCGGCAGGAAGCACCGAAACTATTGTCAGCAATACATCTGCATATACATGTATTCACTCATTTGTACCGCAGACAAAGACATGCAAGTAGTACGTACACGTAATTCCTAGCCCAAACTTGGAGTATGCAGCGAACATTTCTGGCGGTGATTTGGTAGGGGGGGATGAATCAGTGAAAGAGACGAGATGTTTGTATTTATATATTAAGGGAAAAAGCACCTACTCTAAAAGCTGGAAGGCTTGGCATGCGCCTGCATACGTTTCTGAGAAACATACCGCATCAGTGATCACCAGTATAATACTAAGTATCAGATTAGTATCACCTTGTGATATTCTTTTACAGTCTTGGCCTTTTGGGACCGGCCTTGTAGTAATGCGCTACCTTTGACGAGGTACGCGGTGTTTGTAGATACATAAGAGAATTCAGGAAACTTCAAAGTGGTCTATCATTACATGATGGCACAGTAAAAACCCTCACACACAGAACTCAGGTAATATTACTTCTTATGGACAGATAGGCACAGCTTTGACCGGGCAAAGCACTTGTTGTTTGCGAGGCGAGGTATGAATTTTTATAAACAATCTGACATCATAGCATATATGTATACATTTTCTATACACAGATTCCTCCTTCCATTGTCAATGTTGAGAGATTATACCTTGAGCGGAGTCGTGCGAAGGTAAGGCTAGAGAATTGAAATTCAACTTCTAAACAATGAGACGAAAAGGGAAGGAGACAAACGTAGTGGACTGTGTGCTCAGGGAACAACCTCTTGGCTTCCTCACCCTGGACGCTAGCGTGCACGATAACATCTTCTCCGGGCCTCCAGTTGACAGGAGTAGCAACTTTGTATCTGAATCGACAGAATTAACATCGTCAAGAATTCTTTGGCTTGGACATGGAAGTGAACAAGGGCTTACTTATCACCTAACTGGATTGCATCGACCGCTCTGATGATCTCGTCGAAGTTCCTTCCAGCTACAGCGGGATAGTCCAACTTGAGCCTGATTTTTTTGGCTGAATCGATGACATAGACACTTCGGATGGTGAAGGGAAGTCCAGCTTTGGGATCGATATTGGTGGCATCTTGATAGTCAAGCATGTCGTAGAGGTAGGAAATGTGGCGGTCAGCGTCCGCAATCTAGATAGAGAACGTTACCTAAGTACGATAAGGGCTATACTTTGAAAGAAAAACTTACGATAGGGTATTGGACGTCTGTCTCGGAAACACTCTTGCTACCATATTCGTTAATATCCTTTACCCACTTGTAATGTTCTTCCAAGCCGTTAGCACTGATTCCAATGACCTTGATGTTCCTTTTTTCCCAATCGCCTGCCTTGGCCCGTCGAGCGACCTCACCTAGTTCGGTAGTGCAAACGGGGGTGAAATCTCCTGGGTGGGAGAACAGGATACCCCACGAATTTCCGAGCCATTCGTGGAAGGATTTAATCGGTCCCAACGTCGTTTCAGCCGAGAAATCGGGAGCGACAGAACCCAGGCGGAGAGAAGGACGGTTAGGGTCTGGTGGAGGTGCAGTGACTGAGGACATGTTCGTGTAAAAGATCGATAAGGACTTGAGAATGTGCGAGCGCAATGTTTATATAGAAAGTAGCGCTTGGTGCGAATTGTGTTAGATTGCGTGATCAGAGTGGGTTCTAGTTTCGGCTCGGCCAATCGCGCAATAGTATCGAATTCCATCCTCCCGTCCACTCCGTAGAAGGTTCAATGATCAATAATCACAAATGCTCTGAAGTAGGTATCGAAGTGTATACAGTCCTCAGTCAGCTGAGCCAATGATGGGCCTCTTGGCGGTGTTGTGAATATATAGACTTCAATCAAGAACAAAGCAGTTGATCAAGAGAAGAAGATAATCGTGCAGCATGATGTTCCAAGCAAAGCAAGTCCATAGTAGATCAGATGACATGATAATTTTAGAGGGCTTGAACAACAGGGTGATGGAGCAAGAGCGGGAAAGCAGGAGACGAACAGTTAGGAACAAAAAGGCTCATTCAATAGGTCCATCGAACAAGATTCTACTTCAAAGCGAGGGGCAAGCCCCGCGTATCTGCTGTTGAGGAGAGACTTGAGAAGGCGTTTACGCGGTTATACACAGGTTCGCTCCAACGTCTGTTTTTGAGTCAAATTTCGAGTGGGAAATTGCTGATCATTCTGCTTGTAGAGAAACGTGCTATAAGTATACTCTCAAAAACGCTCACAGATAGCAGAAAGACGCCAGTAAGCCTGAAATGTCGACCTGCGGCTAAATATTCTTACTTAGATACGCAGTGGTTGGGTCTAGTGAAAGTGAAAAAGAGACCACGTATCACCGCTCTATAGCATGAACCAAGATTTGGGCGTCCAGTGCGTTCATTGCCTTGTGCACCATCACTGAGGCAGGGCTTGTATTGGCGTGAAGATGTCGGTGAATAGTCTAGTGAACGGTTTGTGCTTCGCATGTTTGTCAGAACACTGTGACTTCGGTCTCTGACCGTATGCTTGAAAGTAGATTTTTTTTATGTTAGCAGATCCATAGTACGTTCATTATTGTGTAGGGGTTGAGGACGAACGCCGTTACGTTGATTACTACTTGACAATTGTAACCTTGAGCGAACACAGCAGTGATATATCTAAAGCGTGTGCTGATGCACGGAAAGTCCATAGTTGTCAAGACTTCGGGCAGATATCGGATTCGGATCCCTGCTCGAGAAATCAGACAGAAAACCAGCCTTTTGCATAAGCCAAAGGTAGAGCAGTGGTTTCAAAAAAGAATGAGTTGGCCTTTGACGCCTAACCAGCGCTTATTTTAAACGGAACGTGGAAAAATTGCCGAGTGAGTTTCGACCACCACAATCAACAAACTCGAACTTCGCACTGATATTGGTGATAACCCCACTATAGCCATGTTGAGAACTGACACGAGACACACTATATGCAGCACTCAGCACTCGGGGACGTAGTGCTGTAAACCGAGACTCAGAATAACTTGAATCACTTCGCTGGGCTATGTTGAGTTATAATTGCTTCCATCATATGACGGGAGGTACGCCTCCACGAGGAGTTCGTGGTACCAAGCTGTCCCAGGAGTTGGCTTGGAATCAGCCTTCTTACCTCAAGCCTATGAAGGCACGCCCCTAGAATTCACTACCCTACAGCGGACAGGGGGCCTCAATCGTTCGGTACCTGTAGTCCACCTACCTCGTCGACAGATGGATCAATCAAAGCTCAGCTGAATGGACATCTCCTTCGAAGCTTGGAACGAACATTATGTTCGAGGTGAGAACGCTGGTTGTAATGGCCGAATTGAGCATCATGAAAGCTAATCGTCGACAGGTAGAACAATCAAAGCTTGCGATGAAGATTATGAGAACACTGATTGTAAGTACCGAATTGAGCATTACGAAAGCTAATCGATTATCGTGCTGCTGTTATCCCGTGACAGCGCCAATCGAAGCCTCGAGGACTCCCATGCAATGGCAGCTTTCCCGGCTATAGCATTTACAGTTTAGTTGAGCGAGGATACGAGCTCTCAGTACGTTCTGAAGCTCCGGAGTTGAATCACATCTCCGTCTCCAATCATACCATATCATCACAGGTATAACAGCCTCAGCTCTCTTGGAAGTTCCGACTTCTGCGCTTGTCAGTCCAAGGGGAATCAATCTTTTCGTAGGAATCTCGTTGAAAGGTCAGTCTAGATCGGCGGTCGGGAGATTGAGAGGCAATAACGAGTTATGAAATTCAATGCGCTTACCTTCAATGAAAGCAATGACTCGGAAATATGAGATACCAACAGCGATCTGTTGATGCTGCATATATAGGGCATTCCCATCAGCTCCCGCTTTGGCTGATGTACGACTGCAAGCTGTTCCAGAGTTTAACGAAATGCTGAAAAGTTAAGGGCCCAGGTGTCTGTTTATACCAGTGTCCTGTCCACGTTCCTGACCCGACTCCTGCATGACGGTTATAGACAGACACCCTTATACTTTTCGCAGATTTGATAACTTCCGCCGCCAGAGTTGAATTGAACCTATTCCGTCTCATACTCCGCGGCTGGGAGCCAGCGGGGTAAGTAAAAAAGAGGGAAGTCACGAAGATCTTACAACATACCCAAGTGCTGAGGCTCGTGATAAACGGCAACTGGGGCGTCCTGGTATGGCAACCTTAAAACTTAACGGTTTGCGATGTCCCGTCCGAGAGTTGCTTAGGGGAGCGATTGTATTCGGATGGAATCCGGTGCTGATGCAAGTCAACTTAGGTCTGTCCTCAATTACTCCATATATATATATATACATGTGGAATCGAAGAGGGTAAGACCTGAATCGGATTGTCCTCTTTCCCCTTGCCTCTACTTTACTCATGATGCTTGAATTTTTGGCAATGTTGACCACGCTTGAAGATTCTCCTGGAATCGACATGTCCGCAATATTTGCGCCTTTTTTCTGGGGTAAGTCACTAATTTGTCCTGTATTCGAATGTGAAGGCTGAAAAATTCGAATTTGAAGGCTTTTTCGTATCCATCTTGTAAGTCAACGACAAATGACTGTGGACATTCGAGTTATCAATGATTCAACTTTGAATGTACCAGCCTGGGTGGAATCACAATCGTTCAAGCATACATGTACTTCCCTCATCCAACAGACACGAGGAGTGTTCAAGTGCTTGTGAGTCTTTTGAGTCGTTTGGGCTTACAATTGAGCGAGTAATGACTGAACTTCTGTGGCTTGGTGCAGGCGGCAAGTATGCTGTAAGTCTCCTTAGTCCCTTTAGCTGAGCTAGCCATCAAAACGAGGACTTTTACATAGCATCCTTGACTTGATTTCTTCCGCTCTCGTTGCGCAGTCACTCTACTATTACCTCGTAAGTCGATATCCTCCATTTTGAAGGCTTCTAGGCCAGGAGCTGACCAATGCCGCGCGATAGATTCCTCACTTTGGATCTACTGAGCCTCTCAGAACAATCACGCCGTGAGTGCCAGTTACATCACCATTACCGCTGTAAAATCTGCCAAGGAGAAGGTCGCTCAACTTTTTTTCACCAGTGAACTATCCGCGGAATGTTTGATATCTGGCATTCTGACTTTCACGTACGTCTGTCACTGTAAACCCATCCCACCCAGCCATAGCGATGCTATCATGAAACTTCACTAATAAACTTCATATACAGCTCTCAGATGTATTTCGTTTATCAAATTCACTCCGGTGAGAGTTATCTTTGAGCGATAAATTGACGTCTCAGACCTTGTGCGGTGTACTCATTTAAATATGTCTAGTGAAGCACAATGGCATTCTGGCTTGGACTATACTTGTGGTATTGGTGAGCTCAGAAATAGTAATTTGTATCAATGAGATGATTAATGGATCACTCACAGACTCTCTTTGCTATTATTACATTTGGTACTTGTTCAACTTTGATAAACCGGATGTAATCCTGATACTGAATATCCCTTTCTCATAGTCGGAGGCATAGGTGAGCTGTGCGGCGGGTCTTATAGTGAACATATCCAAACATGACTACATGTAGGCTGCGTCGCCACCATGTATGTATTTGCGTACGGAGTCCTTGCAGATCGTAGCAAGGATTTTGCGGTAAGCACCTCCCCATCACGCGTCATCAGAACTGAATATTGACATTATGGATAGATTTTCTTCGGCGTCGCTAAGGGGTTCGGCGCTGTGACTGATATCATGGCAACAATCGCAATGTGCACCTACCTTTCTAATGCTAAAACAGGCTTCAGCACGCAGTGAGTTGATTCAATTTCCGAGTCGCAGATACCAAGCTTGACGTGAATTTGCAGCACCGACAGCCTCATCAAGGGCTTGATTCAATATATCATTGAACGAGGAGCTGTTGTGACGCTCATCCAGACTCTTCTCCTGATTACCTTTTTCGCTGCTCCCAATAATTTGTACTGGTACGAAATGTTTCACAAACTTCTATGTTCTACTGATGACAGATTCATGATAGGCTCGCCTTCCATATCAACGTCACCAAATTGTATGCCAACACATTCTGTACGTGACCTTTGTGGTATACTCGATGCTTGAGGACTCACTCTAGGATTGACTCCGGGACACCGGTTCATAGTTTGCATGTCTGTCTCTTTCTCAAGTACAAATTTCATTTTACTGACAGACTGACCGTGAATATAGGCTCAATGCTCGAAAAAGTCTTTGGAAGAAACATGCGCCAAATAATAGTTCGATGTTGTCCTCCAACGGGATCGACCTTCGAACCACCAGGTTTGAAGGGTCTGGGAAATCCTATGCGTTGTCTTCTCTACAAAGAGAAGTCCAGGTTCGCAATTTTTACTCGTTTGGGTTGGATGGCTCTTAATTTGTCAAATGAGTAGGAACCGGAAATGCCTACAATCACCAAGTCAGTTGTTATTTCTGAAGTATAGACTATCCGACTGTCTCCAGTATCATGTACTATGATGATGAAACTACTCTCAAATCGTAGGCTGTCCCTTCTTCGTTCTATGTTCGTGTCATCAGATTATGAGGTTCTCTTTGGGGATTTGTACATGTATCCAGATTCGTCAGTATATACCCGAGTTATTTGAATAGTATAAGAGTATTAAGTTCAAACGCAGGCAGCTTAATATTCTTAGTGACCGCGACCTCCTGGAATGCTAATGATCTAGACCTTCGCTGTGGACGAATGACGAACATCGCTATGAGTCGAGATATCCCATTTCATGAATTCGGCCGAGTGGATGGAAGGACGACTAATAATACATTTTTAGAATTTTAACTGGATAACAAGCACGTCAAGCACTGTTAGTCCTACTACTGCGAACTGCTGGTAAGCTAGCCAGAATATATAGGTAGATGTCTGCGATGTAAGGTAGAGTGATAACGTCAGTGGAGAGTGGTTGGGAAGAAGTTGTACATTTGAAGCAGCATTGGACAGAGAAAGCATTCTAACGATGATACTGTGATAGAATCGGAAAGTACAATTCTGGAAGAGTAGTCCATTGCGTAGAGGTTTGGGATTATTTGTAGCTGGAATGTTGATGACAGCATCGAAATAGGGGGTGTATGCCAGGAAAGAAAAAGATTTTGGAGAAGCGCAGGCCAAGCAAAGCACGGAGACGAGCCTTTACTCATTCATTCGACGAAGCAATCAGCCAACCCATATAAAACGTCATTCACCTTTTCCTCACTTGCCTTCAACGCCATTCTCAAGCAATTTTTATTCATATTGCCCGCCATGGCATACCCTCCCCCTCCCATCATACTGAGCGTCGACGCAGCATTAGTGGCCCCACCGCCATCCGGGACTGCTAACCCATCCACACCATTGACCATACTCTCTAACACATGGTTGACCATATGCATTTTCCTCAACAGATCCACACTATGTATTTTGATGTTTGACATGGCGTTGCTACTGGCGGTGCTCATAACCAGTCCTGCCCATAACGTATCCCATGACTCACCACATCTTGCGTGAGCGTGAGCAGCTGCAGTTCCTGTACCGCCGAGTCCAATAGTCTGTTGTGCCTGTTGAGCAGGCAGGAAGCAGGACGGATGATGAGTTAGCTTGGGTGGATTGTTAGGTAAGGCTTCGCATGCTCGGGACAGGTTGTAGTACCCCGACAGAAGACGAATACGTTGGTCTCGACTAAGCCGAGGTTTCTTCTTTTTTTCGGAATCATCTTCAACGTCACCCGAGGCAGATTTTGTCCACTCTTCCTTCCCCTTCAACATCATCAAATAGTAAGCTAGTCCCAATAAAGGTCTTAGCTGGGATTTATACCGATCAGCAAGGCCCATCGCACTGACAATGTCTTGTGTTTGACCGGCGAAAAGGAGGTCGGCCCATATGGGCTCCACGGCTTCGTGTAGCTCGTCGTGTGTGCAAAGAACCGCAACCTCTGTGAGCTGAATGAGTAATTCAGTTGATGAAACAATGCTTCTGCCAGCCTCGGTATCAACTTCGACGTCACCGTGAATGTCATGGCCTGAAGGTGTATCGGGCGCCTGACACACACACATCGTCAACACACTCAATGCCCAACCTTCTGTTGTCCGAAACGCGTACTTGTGTGCAAAACGTGCGATACCTATCAGCCGAGTGATTTGAGCCTGCGTGGATGGCATGGCAAACACTTCCGCTGGTAAAGCGTACAGAGCCCATAGGAATGATCGAAATTCTGCGGCGGTGTCACCGGGTAGGAGGATCGGTGTTTTATCAGATGAACCTTCGGGGGATGAATGCGGACGGTGTAAATGGGAGTCGGTGTATGGGTGGATACTTTCGGAAGTGGACATTATGAGTGTTTCTGCGGAATCTGATTTCGGGATATTGTCAAGTAGGAACATCCCCTCGAACGCTGAGCCGTCTCGTGAGAGCATGTAACGGTGGACCTGAGCGAAAACAATATGAGTATGTCATGTCTGTGTGAGCAATTTGGAGTGACGTATGATTCAAGGGATATCACACGAAGCAAAGATGACTGACACATGGAATGACTCACCTTGAACAGGACATTCTCCACCTGTATCACAGTGTTTCCGTCAGGAATGTAAAACTCTGGATCCCGAACTAAGCCTGAGTGTAAAGCCATCAGCGGTGAAGTTTCTATGCCCATGAATGTCGCTAGGTTATGTATACCAGTGTGGCGTAGACGTTGCGGAGATGAATTTGAAGAGTCGAAAGCCGATCAAATAAGCAGAACAAATGCTAGAAGAGAACGAGATTTGAGAAGGGAAATTCGAGAATGTAGATGAAGGAAAGATGAAGGTTGGGGGGAAACGTGGTTTCCGTGAGGCTTTCTGAACCCGGAAAGGCCGAATCTTAAGGAGTAGATGTGTCAGAAATTCAGGAGAAACCTCGGGTACCGGTTAGATTGGAGAGGTTTATAAGTACGGGAGCCCTGCTGAATCAAAGAATCAAGGAACGGTGCAAGGCTATCCTTCAAGTTGAAGAGATGCTAGATGTTCGAGTACACGGAGGACAACTGCAACCTATGACCATTTGAGCTACTGAGGGAAAGGGAATCATAATTGGAGTACCTGGAGAGCGAGGAAGTTGGCGAAAATGGTGATATCAGTTTGGTGAACGAGAAAGAGCGCAATAGGACGGTGACCTCATCGGCATCGTGTGGCAATATTACTCCTCACGCTTCAGTCAAATGCTGTGTGAACGGTCCGCTACTTGTGGGAAATTCCATTTACGGAGCGATTAATTGCGCGAGCCGGTGCCAGTTGAACCAAATTCACTGTCTGACGGACAGACAGAATAATCATCTAATACTACTTACTGCGAAGCTACAGCATATACTGGTGAAGAAACTGATAACTACAGTACCAGCAGATGGGGGGAATCTCAGCCGATCCGGCAGAAGCATTGGAATAGGGGCTGTTTCTCTAATCATTCCGAAATATATATACCTCCACGTGGTTCAATAATTGGCGTCGCGGCCGAGTTTGTCGTCACCAGTGTTCACGAAATCACCCAGCACGTTACACCGCTCATCACAAAGAGTATTTGGTGGTTGGGATCACCAAAGAAACCTTGGATCGGAGATTTAATTCTAACTATATAGCTCCAGCCAGGCTCCAAACCATTGATCAGCTCTTCACCTGCCTTCAACAGGACCCAGCGCGCAGTTGAAACTGAAGCATCGCATTGGTACTTCCCGCTTTCGAGAGGTATAAAACTAGCAGGGTTGCTTCAGTTGCTTCAATGCCACCAAAAACGGCCAAGATAAAGAATGTACTGAAATCCGCTGCTCGACTGCCGGTACGTCGACGGCGGACAGTGTCTTCTTCGTCAGACTCCCCAATGTCATCATCGCCAGCCACGGTCACGACGGCTATGGGGCGCTCACGCTCCTTGAAGAAAGGCCTCCGCGTTGGAAGACTTAGTCTCGGCAATGGAAAGGGCAGCGGAAGGAATATGCAGAGTCCCATAGAGGGTGAAAGTCCGCTAGTATTATTGAGAGTACAAGTTGTGGCCTGTACTGATCTGCTGGCAAAGGATAGGAATGGCTTCAGTGATCCGTGAGTATTTTGATCCTTCTGGGTAGTCACACAGCTTATACTTCAATCAGCTTCGCAACTATTTCTCTTCCCCCTCACCCAACGCGGCATTCAACGCCAGTTTCCAAACGAACGTTGAATCCATTATTTCCAGCTGCCCAAAGCACCTTTGACTTTCCTATCTACCTCTCTCTCGCTGATCGACTTGGTGTTCTTGAAATAGTAATCTGGGACAAAGATTATTTTGGCGTTGAAAAGATCGGTATGGGTCGGAAGGAGTATTTAGGCGAAGTAGGCATTAGTTTGGAAGATTGGTTCTCGATGCGTGAACCTGGAGACCAGGTGCGCGCTCTTGGTTGGCACGAGCAGGGAAATATTCCGTTCTCCATATCACTCGCGTCCACAAGGTCGAATACTCATGCTCGAGGGACAGTCCAGCTCAAGATTGGTTTCGTCGAGGTACCAAAGCATCAAGCGCATCATCAAAGGTTTCCTCTTGCGAAAGACGCAGTTGGTACCGTTCGGGAGGGAATTGAAGGTATCCTCGGCAAGGACGAAAGGGATCCAGATGTTGGGGTCGATTTCGAAGAAGTCTATAGTGAGCTACTGAAGAGGTCGAGGCCGAGCTTGGTCAATATTCCTCCGGTGAGTGGTTTTAGCTTATCTTCATGTCCTTCTTCTTCCTTCGTGCCGCTCCGTTTGGCAAGGAACATTCCCTCTCGAACGAAGAAGATGAACGTTTGTAAGTCAGTGAAGATGAGCATATGCGTCGTATTACGTGCATAAGTTTTCCTTATCGGTTTATTGCTAACCCTTTAACCATTCGCTATCAGCTTTGGTCTTCTTCGTCCTTCATTTACTTTTATGAAATCATGAATCATGAACATATCTATAGACATCACATATTCGTTTCTCAGTAATCATCCCTGCGGTTGTTACATTTAACGCCCTCATTATAGCTATCGCTGCCTCATTTCCCTCCTCGAGGTCTTTGTCGCTTTCATTTCCCTCTTGGTGAATCTTCTTTGTTTAACCCAAGCGATGGGTTCGTGAAAATCTTTGTTTCGTGAATATACTTATATCAATGCACCTTTATCCTTCAATCCTGGACGGTGTTCCTACTCCGTCAACCTGAACAAACCAGGGAATGTTCAACATCTTCTTTCACGATTTTTTCAATCTTTCAATCTCTCTATTTCGTCGAACCTTTCTCATACTAACTCCCGCCTTCTCTGAACAGACCGAAGGTGTTGGCACAGTCCGTTCGCATGCCACTGCTCCTGCGCTACCCGAGGATAACTCAAACTATATCGATTTGTCTAATCTTGACGACACCAACGAGTTTCCCAACGGATACCAGAACGGGTATCAGGCTGGATACCCATACGAAGATGACGGTGGTCTGAGCAGTAGCGAGGAAGACGAAGTCGATGGGGTCGGCGACGCAAATGGGGTGCCGTCAGGAGATGGGTATGTAGTCAGAGACGCGCAATACGAGAATGAGAGTGAAGCGGAAGAAGATAGATCCGAATCGGATTCTTCTTCGTTTTACTCTAACTCTGATGCGGAAATTTCTGAAGAAGACGAAGAAGGTTCCCAATCGGAAACATCAGAGTCTGAAGGCGACGCTGAGGAGTTTGAAGGAGACGATGTTCGAACTCCTACGCTCACTCCCATCATCACAAGTGAACCGAGTCCAATGACGACGCCTACCGCATCTAACACAGGTGCTTATGCTTCTGGCACATCTCGTACTCCGGAACCGCCTATGTCATTCTCTGCGCTGTATACTCCACCTCCTGCATCTGCTCCAGCAGTCTCGCAATCAGAGTCATTTCAGCCAAGTTCTTCTCCGGCTGTGGAAGAACATTCACGAAGTGCAGCGTCTAGTCAAGCTCAGCCTAACTTGCGCAATCCGCCTCCCCCTGCGCTCAATCTCACACTCGCGTCCCCGGACGGCACCCAAGGCAAATCCGAGTCAGTCACTCCTATTACTGGTAGTGCCCACCCTTTGGCTTCCGTCGCTACATCTGCCCGCTCCCCTGTCAGCAAGTTCCGCCTCTCTCCAATAAGAGCAGCGACGTTCTCTGGGAATCACGGTGTTCGTACGGGAACCGAACCTGCCTCCTCGGCTCAAGGCTCAGCTCCTAGTACTCCAAAAAGTGCTGGATTATCAAGTATGCTCCCTCGGATTCCAAAACCTAAATTTCCTAGCCGCAGGAGCACAAGTGCGAACATAACTTCACCCCCACCATCTCAAGTTCCTGTGTATGATTTGACGGAAGATGTTCCTCGTTTACCTTCATCTCCTGCCTCTACTTCCGGGGCGGTCTCAACCTCTAACGGTAACGACTATGCAAATGGGCACATCACAGATCCCGGTGAGTCGGAACAGAAGTCAGATAAGAAGTCGCGATTTAGGAAGAGTTGGAGCGGGGTCCGTGTGCCGACCCGTCCACGACGTTCGTCGATGGACTCACCTGTTTCTTCCGATTCGATTCCGCCTTTATCTGGTGTTACGATATCACCTGGTTCAACATCCCCTTCTCAGTATGGAAGTGAGGCGGTTGAGCCGACAGTTAACCAGGACGCGGCTACGCAGGCTGCGATGGGGAAGAAGATGAAGAAACCTGGACAGGTCAGCAAGGAAAAGGAGAAGAAAGAGAAGAAGAAGAAGAAGAAGAAGAAGGAGTCGACGAAAGTCAAAAAAGAAAAGGCTGCTAGCGCTGGTGAGAAGACTAAGGTCAGGCCTTCCAAGAGGAAAGGTGAAGGGAAACAACGGAGGAAACGCCCGTCATATAGTTTCGGTGGCGGAGAGAGCAATGATATTGTCGGGATTGTGATGTTGGAAATTCAGAAAGCAGAGGATTTGCCTAAGCTGAAGAATAGTAAGTTGACCGATCCAATCACGCGCTTTGAACTCTCGGTCGTGACCTACACTCTAATCTCTGCTGACTTTTTGCCTATCCCTTCGTAGTGACACGAACCGGTTGGGACATGGATCCATTCGTTGTCATTTCTTTCGGCAAAAAAGTGTTCCGCACCCGTGTCATTCGCCACTCCCTTAACCCTTCTTTTGATGAGAAACTGCTCTTTCACGTTCGGCGTTACGAGACGAACTTTAAGGTACGCTACTCGTCTGCTTCACTTTTCTTTCTAATATACCATCAGGTACATCTCACAATCTTGGATTGGGACAAACTTTCATCTAACGACTACATCGGTGAATGCGATTTTGATGTGAGTGAATTGATAGCAGCGTTTGAGGGTGGCCGAGGCGTAGATCCAGAAACAGGATTGTATCCACTGGAAGATGGAAAAGGAGACAGTGCAAGTGGGATGAAAGACTTCAAACTTCCGTTGAGAACAGCAAAGGAGATGCCTTGGGAAGCCAAGCATCGTCCGTTCATCTCGTTAAGGTACAACGAGAATCATTGTCATTGATACTCACTCACTGACATTGATCTTTCTCACAGGGGCAAATACCAACCCTATGCTGCTCTTCGACAACGCTTCTGGCTCCAATATCTCGAGCAATATGACACTGACGATACTGGCATGCTCTCCCACCTTGAACTTACTTCCATGCTTGACTCCTTAGGATCGACTTTGACTAACGCTACCATTAAATCGTTTTTCACTCGATTCAACAAAGATCCATACCAAGGGGAACTAACAATGGCCGAGACCATACAGTGTCTTGAAACGGAGTTAGGCCGACCTGAAAGCCAGAAGAAAAGACTCGGAGGTGCTGAGGACGCAGGATACGAAAGCTCTGTTAGCGCTACGCCGGTCATGATGCTCGCCGATAGAAGAGGTCAAGAGCTTTCCCTCAATAAGCTAGACTTTTCGGGCCCGCCATTGAGCGCGATGATCAGCCCCGGACTACCGGATGCAGAATTTTTGGAGCCAAACAGGGTACCAGCTCCAATGGTATACACTAAGGACACTGGTGCTCAACAGCCCTTAGAGCGAGCTGCTGCAGGGAGAGAACGTACAGAGACGACTACAAGCTCTAGTTCAGCGACCACCCCTTCCGGCGAGTATGATGCATACTATGGTAGTAGCTCATACTCGTCCGATATGGAAGGATTAATGGACTATCCTAAGAATGATAGTAACGGAACAGGAGCTCCATCTCGTCCCGTTGCTTCATCCTCGCCAACTCCCCCATTAAGCACAACAGCCCAACTTCCGAGTAACTCTGTCACGTTCGCTTTCGCCCCTCCCCCTCCTTCATCAATTTCTTTCTCCCATTCCCAGTCAAGCTCTGTCAATAACAACATCCCTTCCACTCCTTCCGCAGCCACAAACCCGAGTCTTGAGTCCCCTGTTGAACGTGTGATCAATGTAAAAACTTGTCCGCTCTGTCATCGCCCCCGATTGAACGCGAAAGCTGAAGTGGACATTGTTACACATCTTGCTATCTGTGCCTCGCAGGATTGGAACAAGGTTGATCGAATCATGGTGGGTAACTTTGTCACGGCTAGTCAAGCGCAGAGGAAGTGGTATACAAGGATCCTTGGAAAAATGAGTAGCGGGAATTACAGACTGGGTGCAGTAAGTGCTTCATTCTCATATGTGCTCTCACTTACAGATGTAACAACGTGTAGAACTCGGCCAACATCATCGTGCAAAACCGATTGACTGGACAGTTAGAAGAGGAAAAGATGCAGGTATACGTGAGGCTGGGAATTCGTCTACTCTACAAGGTAAATGGCTGTTGATTGTCGAGATTAAATAACTTCTGATTTCCTCGCGGTCCAAAGGGAATGAAATCTCGAATGGAAGGTTCTCGTGCCCGAAGTCTCCTCAAATCACTTTCGATTAAACAGGGTGTGAAATACGATTCTCCGGAAAGTGTTCGGGACATTCCGCCATTCATTGAGTTCCACAAACTCGATATGAATGAAGTGAGGGACCCGGTAAAGAGCTTCAAGACTTTCAATCAATTCTTTTATAGGTGGGCTTTGTTTATTTCAGACTTTGTCATCCAACTTATCCACTTCAGAAAACTCAAACCAGACGCTCGCCCTGTTGATTCACCCTTAGACCCTTACCGCCTAGTCTCTGCCGCGGACTGCCGATTCATGGCGTTCGAGTCTGTGAGCGAGGCAACCAAGCTTTGGATCAAAGGGAGAGAGTTTAGTGTTGGAAGACTCTTAGGGAATGCCTACAAAGTGAGATATCAATATATCTCCTCATCTTATGGACTCATTGTTCTTGATTCAGGCTGAAGCAGAACGCTATAATGGCGGCGCGTTGGCGATCTTCAGACTTGCGCCGCAAGATTATCATCGTTTCCATTCGCCTGTGGATGGGAAGATAGGCAAAATGACGTATATTGCTGGAGAGTATTATACTGTCAACGTGCGTATGACTTTTAATTAATAGAAGCTAATTTTATTAACCGATAATCTCTATTCAGCCTCAAGCCATCCGCACCGCTCTGGATGTGTACGGCGAGAACGCTAGGAAGATAGTGCCTATTGACTCGCCGCAATTTGGGCGTGTAATGGCGGTTTGTGTAGGTGCAATGATGGTCGGGACAATACAAACGACGGTCGAAGAAGGTCAGTGGGTTCAACGTGGAGAAGAATTTGGTTATTTCGCGTTCGGTGGGTCAACAATTGTGTTATTGTTTGAACCAGGTGTATTAGAGTGGGATGAAGACCTACTCATAAATGGTCGGGCAGCTTTAGAGACTTTGGTCAGAGTGGGGATGGGACTGGGGACTGGATTGAGGAAGAGCAGTAGTTGAAGAAAATTCTTAACGGTGACTTTTAATCAACACATTACCTCTGTACTTTTAGCACAAATAGTTGTATTCGGATTGGAAACAGGAGTAATATTGCATGCAACAAGGTGCAAAATAAAGAAGTATGCTCCCTGCAAGGCTCGAACTTGCGACCTCGAGATTGAACAGGGCAACACCGCTCAGCTATGAGACTCGCGCTCTACCGACTGAGCTAAGGAAGCAGTGAGCTTTGATGACTAAGAAAATACAGATCTGGAGTATGATTGAAAAAATCCGACGAAACTTCGGAATGGTCTAGTATAAGTAAGTCGAACTCTCACTTCCTCAAATTCCCTACTTCTTCAATTTCTTTTTCGGTCTCGGTTCTTCCCCTCCGTTACTAGTACCACGACGTCTGTTAGCAACCCTTTGCAACACCCTCTTCGTCTCTCCGTCAGGAAATGAAGCCAAGTCAAAGTACACCGGCGCATATTCCAACAGCCATTCCGGTTTGACTTCTGTCACCGTCCTGATATATGGTCTCTTTGTCAACACAAACTCGTTGAATAGAACCCATTCAGGTTGCGTATCGAGTCCACAGGAAGGATGCAGAGCAACAACCTGGCCAAAAGTCAATCAAAGGAAGTGAATGAACCTGAATGAACCGCACCTGATTATCCTTGACAGTCAGATAGCTGCCCTTTTCTCCTTCTTTATGTGCCACTTGCATGAAGAATCCACAGGTGAGCGCTTGCCGTATCCCTACATAGAAGCAATGAGCAAAAACAACTAGATCATCTGACTAGCGGAACTTCCACTGACCTATATTACGCTTCCTTTCATCTTCTAAGCTAATGACATCTACGTCGTACTTTTCCATCGTCCTCAAAAGTTGAGCACGGACATTTTCCGCTTGTGCGAGTGCACGAGCGGAAAGGAAGTTGTTCCAGGCCCAGTTGCGCTCATCTTTGTCTATGAACGGAGTCATGGTTTGAATAATTTCAGGTTCAGAATACGTACTCTGCGAATAGTTGTTGAAAACATTCAATAATGTCAGATGGTCACCCTCAGGAACAGTGAGCATGGCTTTCGCCTGGTCGGCAGCGGCTCGTTGATTTGGTGGCCGAAGCCAGACGTTGGGAACTAGGCGTGATATGTAGTTGGAAACAACGAAAATGGAAGATAAAAGTAAAACTGACTGCTTAACATAGCCGTGATCGTTAAGATTTCATTCGAGACTTTGAACTCAGGCGAAACGATGAGCATCTTTGCAAGCTACGGAAAAGGTCAAAGAAAATGATGAGATGTAGTTGGATGGCTAGGGTGCAATAGACTCACCTGTGGATCTAACGGGAATTCTGCCATTACTCCTCCTAGTGCTGTCAGTTCACCTTCGTCATTCAATGCAGCGAGGTAGTTGAGTAATTCTAATGCACGCATAAGAGTTTCAGGCGCCGGGGCGTCAAGGTAGTCAAATCGAACAAGATCCTACGAAAACGGATGAACGGCCGATAGTTTTTCTGAACGAAGAGATAAACTTACCTTGATTCCTAACTTAGCCAGTTCGAGAACGGCGTTGGCAAGATTGGATCGTAGAATTTCAGGGTGCGTCTGTTCTTCAAGTTCCGATATGAAATCTTTTTCAGTATACAGCCTATGAATTAAACGGGTACACAAGTTGGACATCAATTTTTCAAAACGCATTTGGAGCCAACACTAACCTAAAACATTTCCCTGGTCTAGTACGCCCTGCACGACCCGCTCTCTGCTGCGCAGAGGCTTTTGATATTGGTGACACAAGTAATGACTCAACTCGGATTCTTGGATTGTACACCTTTTGTTTTGAGAAGCCCGGATCTACGACGTATACAATGCCGTCGATAGTAAGAGAAGTCTCGGCAATGTTTGTCGATACCACGACCTTCCGCCCTGGCGGGTACCCTGCCTGCGACGGCTTTGGTGCGGCGTCGAAAATGCGCTGTTGTTGTTGTGGGGGAAGGGAAGAGTATAGCGGTACGCAAATAAGCGGGCCTACACTCGAAGGATCTGCGTTGAGCAGGTCATCTGCTTCTATTTTTATTTTCCTACATGCGTCTTCAATTTCTTCTTCACCAGTAAGGAAAACCAGGATGTCTCCTGGATCTTCAGCTCGGTGAATCATTAGGACAGTACGTATGGCCGCTTCGACATAGTCCGGTTCGGGCTCTTGGGTATAGAATACCTCGACAGGGTGCGTTCGACCAGGAACTTTGAAGAGGGGTGCAGGAGAAGGCTCTTCGCCGGCCGCGGAGTCGTGTAAAGAAAAATACGATTGAAATTTGACTGCGTCAAGCGTGGCAGACATGACAATGATCTTCAAGTCCTTTCGTCGCTTGGCGAGAGTTTTGAGTAAACCCATGAGGATATCCGTCGCAAGGGTCCTTTCGTGAGCCTCGTCCAAAATAATCGTGCTATACCTCGACAGCTCTGTATCCGACATCGCTTCTCTTAGCAGCATCCCATCCGTCATATACTTGAGAAAAGTCGTTCCCGATTCCGTCATATCTTCAAATCGAATGGAATATCCCACTTGCTTTCCAAGCTGAACATCCATCTCGTCAGCCACACGCTGGGCAACGCTCATTGCAGCTACTCGCCGTGGTTGCGTACATGCAACTAGCTTTCCTTTGGTATGCGGCAAATCCGAATAGGTGACAAATTGCGGTATCTGTGTCGTTTTGCCTGACCCAGTCTCTCCGACCATGACTATTATTTGATTCTTTGAGAATAGCTCGAGGAAATCATCCATCTGTGAGAATACAGGTAGAGCGCGTCGAGTTTCAAGAATTTTTCGGTATTGCGCAGAATGCGGTTGTTTGGTGAATGGATTCAGCTGATGATCCAGTGCTTTGCGAACTTGCTCTCCTTTCACTTTGCGTGGAAGAAAGCCGAACAAAGGTTCCTTTTCGGATGAAGAGGATGAGGATGAATGTACTGCACCCCGCTGAGAAGGAGGAAGATGTGCAAGGTATGGATTGTCGGCCATCGTGACGATGGGATATTGCACCGTAGGTATAGTAATTAGATGGTGTATCCTATAGTAATCAGGAAAAATATTCTGGAGGCCTCTTTGAGTAGATGCGGGGGAAATGAGAGTAGGAGCAGTTATGTACAACAACGGCAAAAATGTGATCAGATTATGTAATGATTTTGGGCGTTTATTCCCTTTCTCCACCCTGTTGTATGATACAACAGGGTGGTACGAGATCAAGAAGCCTCCCCTATGGTCTCAACACTCGAAGGAGAGTTGATCCAGCACCAAGATGGAGGGCATCTCATCCGTGAACTACCTCCACCTTACAAACGCCGCTATCAACCCATCCCGGATGTGCTCGGTCTCCTTGATTGTGGTCAACTTTCTGTATTGCTGTATCTTCGCTGCTCGTTTATTTTCTAATCCTCCATTGGTAGATAAGGGCTTTCTGGCTGCAGTCCAACCAATCTTACGTGAATTATGTGCATAATGATAACGCATACATTGATGTAGCGTTACACCAAGGCCTAAAAGCCAATACAGAGATGTAACAATTATAGTGCCTATGTTGGGCCGGTGCAGTTAAAACCAATTGGATCCGTGACGTTGCTGCATTTAATCTCCGGCGCACCCACAGTCACAACATCGTCAAACCCAAGTAGTGAAATTCCACTGCAAGGGGCATTCCCGCTGCACTGCATCGTGGCCAGCGTGTCGGTTTGGATGCTCCCTACCATCCCAGGTCCCCAAGTGATGTTAGACAGCTGGAACAGAGATGTATCACAACCGCCTGTTGCACCTTCAAAAGATGTGCACTGTGTGATCAAAGCAACATTATCGGTAACATTTTGAAGTTTAAAATCCCTGAAAGCTGTTGGAGTTCAACATCATTTTGGTTTGAGATGCAACGAAATTAGACTTACTGATATTTGTAGCAAATCCAAGGCCGCCTCCACCCCCTATAGAACAATCATTGAGACCCCATAGATCACCGCCGAAAGAGAATGAGAAGTATACTAACCATTAGGTGGAAACCCTTGGGAAATACCAGTCCAAGTTTTAATATATCCCCCGTAACGCGACCCAATAGCGAGCACCCGTTCTGCTGTAACGTTCTGAATCATCTCAAACACCCCGTTGTATTGACCGATAGAGCTAGTCATAGTGAGACGATCCGCGTCCGTCGTATACAAGACAAGAATAGAAAGCCTCACCCGATAGAAACGCCGAGCCCTCCATGAAAGATAGAATCTTGAATCAGAATATTGGTAGAATTGGCTTTCATTGAGATACAATCGTCTCCATTCACGACGGTCCAATTTCTGAAGGTGATTCTGTTAGAGAAGAACGTGTCTACGCCATCCGTATTCCTGGCAGGAACCTATACAGGATCAGAGATGTGATGAAGGATTTTTACTGCTTGTGAGGCCCACTGTATTATTAGATGTAGAATTTACGTATATTCCCTCCAATAGAATATCCTCCGAGTCTTTGATTGCCATAGTCCAGTACTGGGATTGTACGAAACGTATACCCGTGTAAACGGAGTTTGTAGAGTTGGCGATCAACAGGTTGATTGGTCTCCCAGGATAGTTAGATACACCATCGGCCAAGTTGTACCTGTAACATTAGCAATAGGATGACAATCAGATTTCTGTTGAAGGCAGGTCTACCAACTTCTACCAACCAGAGTTGACCATTACCATCTAGTGTGCCAACACCATGGCCGTCAAAAAGTATTTGATCACCTCCCAGTGCCCAGGCTGTAGTTGCATTTTGGTACCCCAAAGGCAAGCCAGAAGCAATCCAGTAGCTAAGATTTGTTCCCCACTACAAGGTTTTGACTCAACCCTCGTACTTATGTCATACGCGAAAAAATCCCACCAGCATTGTTCCTGTCAGATCAATCTGTACATTCGATAATCCCGTTGTGTTCATCACAGTCTCGATGTGATACACTGGATCATGTAAATGGATAATACCATTGATTCCACACATTTGAAAGGCATCCATGATTGCAGGTGCATCATCAGTCCCGTTTGGGCTGGCACTGACGGTACAAGTCGGTCCTGTTCGTTGGACGTAACCCGAAAGAGCAGGGTTGAAATACGCAAAAAAACACTGGAATCCCAGGATCCTGAGTAGTAGACGTGCCATCTGGAACGAGATACTAGGTGTGTCCATGACTTATATATTTTTCAGTGCTTCCTACTATCATGACTAGTGCGTAGGATAGACGGACCGTAGAGCTCAATCGTGCCTCTCAGAAGTACTATTTATGAAAAGACGCACCGTCATAGTAGCAGCTGACTGGCCACTACATTGGTGAGGAGAAAAGGCATGATTGAGATATTTATAAAATTCTTCACACCGGAGAGGATAGTGAGGACTGCAGGCCAGCTGCAGCTAATATGCTCACACCACAGGCTGATGAAATTCGATTGTATACTTCTCAAAACGCCCGCTGCGACGCGTTGATGAACATGGATCTACTGTCAACTATCCCAGTCCGTTCCGCGCTTCCGTTTCAAGTTCAAGGTCCCACCTGCTGACCAGAGCTTAGTGAGGTGAATCTATACGAGGCAGCATGAACATGGGACGAACTTGATTGAGACGGATTGGAATAACTGGTAAACGAGGGCGGGTACATAGACGTATTTGGTACAGCCTCTGCATCGACAATTTCGCCTGGTTCAAGCTCATATGTGAGGTCGATGCCCGGCTGATTCGTATCCTCGTCCCAATCCTTTGGTGCCTTTTTCGGTACTGTGATTGCCTGCGCTTGACGTTGTTTCTCAACCTGTTTCTTGACTAAAATCTTGGGTTTAGCGCCTGCGAGTGAATGCATGGGCACGGCCAGTAACTTTTCTTGCTTTGACTTTTTCGTAGGGCGGGGTTGATCACCACTGGGAACTCCTGGAAACCTGATAAACTGTAACACACTCTCGCCTGTCTCACACAACAGCGCAATGCGTGCGTCAGGACGACATGAGTATGTTGTTGGTACACTCCACTTGCGCGATATTTTGCCATTGTCGTTCGGTGCTGCACCTGTCGTCCTGTCCGAGAGAGAAGGAACCACCGCTGTTAGCGTACAGCCAAATTCTGTGTGGAGTGTTTCGAAATATAGAGTCAGTCACTGAGTCGTGTACCAAACAGGGATCACCTTACTGCCCGCTTTTCTCGAATAATGCACCATAATAGTGGCCTGTGGGCCTATCTCTTGACAAGCTGCCTCTAGCATGGGCCACAATGTTTGATTTGCAAGCTGTCGCATTTGCGGGGTTAGCAAGCTGAGGACAGTAGAAGTTGTTGTCTGTGATTCCACGGGAAAGTATGTTCGCAGAAAGCCCCCAACATTTTCTGACATGGCTTGTATACAAACACCAACTTTGGATTTGACCTTTTTGGAGAAACGTGGCTCGACGAGGTAGGTCCGGGCTTCTGTGGGGTCTGAGTCTGGCGTTTCAATGCGTAGAACACAACCAAACGCTGATCGATGAGTATCAGTAAAAGGAATTGCAACCATGGAGTACAGTGCACATAACGTACAATGTTTCACTTGGAGAAAGTGAAAATATAACTTGAGTGGATCTGCGCGCGCTTTGTTGGCATCTTGACTCAACTTATTGAACCACTGCAATATTTCGTCTTCAATTTTTTGAGGATTGTCCTCAAATTCAGGCTCGGGAAATGGTCGAGGGAGGGTTTTTATGAATTCCTGCACATTTAACCACACCAATGTATCTTTCGAGTCCGACACTGACGAATTGGGTGAAGAAGGACGAACTTGTCCGTCACCAAATTTGATAAACTCTAGAACACCAGAATCAATCGCAAGTTGAGCGCATAACACTTGAGCATCTGATTTGGTGTTTTCTGGAGTGGAGAAGACACGAAATATTCTAGGAGAGGCGAGTTGTACCTTGAGAGCTGCGCCATGTTCTGGATAGAGATGTCAAGCGAGGGTATTGGAAAAGTAATGTTCATACGGACCGTAAGTAAACCACTGAGGTGCATTGATTCCTGGCCTCCATCGAGAAAAACAATCATTAATTCTCTTGACTGGATTGTTTGAAGCTCCGGAATCGGTGTCCATGGTATCGTCAACATCCAATATATAGGTCAAAGCGCCTTCTCGCAAGGCGACCTGAGCTACTTCTTCTCTTGCTTGAAACTCTGTGTTGTGCTGTCGCTCGCCTGTATATGTCCGTCGCATCTCATTATTCTTGACAACATGCAGTACACTGGTCACTTCATGAGGATATCAACTTGAGCGAAATCAAGAAGTAGAAAAAAAACCGATACCACTAGGAGCATTAGGATCCACGTTGAATTGAAGAACATCGATCCTTCCGAAGGCTTCCTTACAGGCGTTTTCAAGTTGCTGGACAGCAGTGAGTTTTGGCAAAGCTTGAGTTTCTGGTTTATAATACCATGGAGAGGTGGCATTTCGAAAACCAAAATCATAACGAATAGGTGGTAAATCCTCCTCAGGAGTGTTAAGGAATTCATCGATAGAAAGACCACCTAATGCTCGGAGATTCGAAGCGAACAATTGAGAGGCACTGCTGAGCTTAGTCTGTGGCTCCGTCTGTACAAGAGATGGTCCTGGAATCATCATGTATCCATCCAAATGATAATCGTGCGAAACTTCGGACTCGGCGCTTGAATCATGTCTACTATCAAGGATACCTACGACCGTCAAGGCTTTGTCGTTGTTCCAGGGCTTATCCCCCCTCACGACTTCCTCAAGCTACAGGAAGCTTCAGATGCTGCTGTAAATCGTACACGCAAAGGCTCTTGGCCTTATCGTAGAACGGTCGGAAAACAATTCCCTCCGTTTGATAACGATAATCCTGATTCATGGGGTGTCCAACATGTTATGCATCCTGACCTTGGAGAATCCGCCATAGTGTTTTCCAAGTGGTATACATCGGACGATCTGACCAGGGTATGCAGTCCGGCCTATTATGGAACAGATTATTAAAGATTATTGTGTGCACAGGTATGCGCTGAGCTTCTGCAATGCGAGGAAAAAGATCTACAGTTAGGTTCGATTTCCTTCTTACCAAGCAAGCTGTGCATCGTCATTATCGCACTGTAGAACTTTTCAACCTGCTCATCAACCCTCTGGAACATAGTTTCGCGCTTCGATGGCATCGGGACGATGTGAAGGAGAATGCTCTTCCTGAAGAGGAACAAACGGCACTCAATAAGTGGCACACCGGTGTGCGTAATCTGTAATGACCTGGTTTTGCTTGACCCCAATATCAGATAAACAGGTACAGTGGAATACGTGAGAGTCGTCTGTCTTCTCTCTTTCCAACCTCCGGTACTCATATGTGATCAATATGTGCCACATACGGTTGTCCAAAGAGCTCTCTATGAAGACTCATGCCTCTACGTCGTTCCTGGCTCTCACAGAGTGCCACGAACTCCTGCGCAGCGAGCCCATTCATGTACTCTAGACCCACCAGACGATCCCATGGACATGCCGGGTGCAATCTTGCTAACCTTGAAACGTATGTTTTCTTCCACTTCCTTGCACGCAGTCGATCTACTTGTCATCAATATTCATAGCGGGAGAAACCGTTTTTTACAACAGCAACATTCTCCACTGTGCATCGTATGATCACACCGTTAAGCGTGCCACTCTCCATGCTTGCACGGGAGACGCTCGATATGGCGCTGCTCGAGGACGCAATATCCTTCAGCATGGGCTGTCGTGGGTAAACGACGAACGGTTTCGGGATCAACTAACACTCAAAGGTAAGAGGATGCTTGATCGATTGCTTGAACTACAGAAAAACAGCTCTGCGGATGAGGCTGGTTATTCGCTCGATGGCTGAAATAAAAACTGTTGGGCTTATGTCGCTGACTTTCGAAATGACCTGGATGGATGTGGTGCTGTTTTCATTACGGTCCAGGGTTTTCCCTACTTCGGCTTGGTCAAAGCTATACATATCAAACCTATTTAGGCCATCTCGTACTGTAGCAAAAGTTCGATGCTCTATACATAACACAAGAATACACAAGAAAGCCAAGAAGCGTTATATGGGAGACCAAGCCGAATCAAACTTCCAGCGAGAGCTTGGACTTCGAGCGTGAGTATGAGTAAAGGAAAATGATATAGCAATGTCAAGTCCGAAACGAATGAGCCGTAAGCGTGACTTGAAGATTGTTATACAGGTGAGTTGTATAAATTGTCCATAACAGCAGCTATTAACGGATCAACTAGTTTCTACATGTACACGAAGCGATAGCAACAGCGCTCGAGGTTGAAAAGAAGAACCTCGACTCGAGTATGAAGAAAAGCCTCGACTCGAGTATAAAGAAAATATCCGACAACGGACGTAAACCTGATACTTCAGACCTTAGAAATAACTAGGCGGTGGCGGCTCCTGCGAACGTACAGGCCCGCTCGGCGAGAAACCCACGCTATCCGAACTCGCCATCGCAGTGTGATAAGTTGCATCCGTAGGCTCGTGTGCGTGCTGTGACATATACGCTTGTGGTGCGTATTGCGTCGGCGTACCAACAATTGGCGATTGCATTCCACTAGTCACCCCAACGGGACCTATCGGAATACTTGACGAATGGTATCCAGGAGTAGGCAATCGCTCCGACGAAAGCGCGTTTGGGTTATACGACGCAAACTGCGCCTGCGTGGGCGTTTGGACGACTTCAGGCTGGTCTGAATTGGAAGTGGTATAAGGTTGTTGTACATGTGCAGGCGGTGGGGTGGAAGTGATATAAGGAGAGGCGGAGGTTTGATATGGATATGAAGAATATGAAGACGGCTGGTGTTGTTGTGAATATTGTGGGTATAAAGAGGGTGATTGTGATTGATTGTGGGATATCGGCGGCTGTGTTGAGTGAGGAATTGCTTCAGGTGACTGTGTCCGCGGTAATTTGGATACCCCGGGAGGAATTCGAGGGCTCGGATGATGACTGGAAGCTGCGAAATCGACACCTGCCTGACCAGCCGCATCAAATCCAACTTCATCTGAAGTTTGCCTCGTTGGAGTGTAGTTATACGGTGAACTAGTTGCTGCTCCCGGAGCTACATGTCCAAGCTCCGGATCCTCGTTGCCGTAGAGATTTTCGGGTGAGTAGCGGTGTTGAGCTTTTGGAGCATAAATGATGTTGCCGATACTCGAGCGTTGAAATTCGCTACTGAAGGGGTAAGGCTGGTTCTGACCGCCGCCATGCCCGAATTGACTCTTCTTCGCAGTAAGAGGAATATTGGACTCGGAGGCATTTGGATTGTATACGTCCGATCCACTCAGATTGGGCGTGCTATACATGCTACCGTTGTTCAACTTGATTTGCCTGAAATGCGAATTAGGAACGCGCATGCAACCAGCTTGTAAACACTCACCGGGCCTTCCTTCGCGCGTAGATTATATCAGGCTTGACTTCATTCATCTTACGTAGTAAATACCAGCAAGCAGCGACCGTGACGATCACAGTAACTGCAACCACTCCATCGGAAATAAGTTTTTGCTTCGTACTTTCTTGTCCTGCGGCCTCTCCGAGGATAACACCGAGATATACCGTGATGAATTGTTTAGGGAGTGAAAGGACAGCGGCTACGGCGAAAACAAAGACGTTCATTCCACAAGTAGAAAATACCGCGGTCGTAACTGAAGATTAAAGTTATCAGCAGGAGAGAGGAGTCGAGTGCAAGTAACATACAATGGCCTGGTATTGCGGACAGACGAGCGATGAGGGCAATTTTGAACCCACCATCACGGACGACTTTGGCAAGACAAGCGTAAGATATCTTGGTCTTTTCCATCTTTTCTCCACGAGCCCGACAGCAGTATTTGAATGCACTATAGCAATACTTCATGAGTGAAAATTGGAGATATATGAGCATATGGTACTCACTAAAAATTTCCAATTTCACCGATGAATGTGCCAGCAGCTACAATTCCAAAGCCAGGCCATAAACCCCAAACAAGACCACAAAGAATGGCTACAATCTCGTGTCCGAAAAGCTACAAGGAGATTGAGTTTGACGACAACGCAAGGCATAGAAGTCGTACCGGAGGGAAAGATATAACAAACAAGATTCCTATAGGAACTAGCCAGCCGAATTTGAGACTGCAAACTCATCAGGATCCCTTGTTCGAGAACTGATAAATGGTAGTTGAACATACTCATGCAGCCACTGGGTGAAAGGAGTTAACCAGCCAACGATTTGGTCATGGAAGATGGTTATGAGGACAGTGATGATGCTGATGATGACAACGGCGACATAATACCCTGAAACGAGAGACGAATGAGTACCAATCAAACATGAAGCTAAGGTATCAAGACCCACAAAGCCATTCTCTTCGGATCCAAAAACGCCAATTCATCATGGCCTTGAAATCAATCGCACCAGACTGTAGCTCCTTCATTTCACTCGGAGTAGGGCTCGGCGTGCGGTTCAAGCCAGCCCGAGGGTCCAAGTGCACATTAGTAGACAAAGGTGGCCCCGTAGCGTCCAAAGCCGAGGAAGGCTTTGGGTAGTTGTTTGGAGGTGGATACTGTGAGTTCCAGTACTGCTGAGCATGCGACTGTTGATTATAAGGCAGATTGACAGCGGGGTAAGTTGATGCCATTATATTTCTGTCCAGCACAGGCGCGAGTGATTGAGCAAATTCGTGAGCAAGCTTGTTATTAGTTGTGTCGTTACAAAAAGGTTTCGCCGGCGAAGAGGATTATTAGTGAAATCGTGGTAAAGAAGATGATGGGAGAAAGTAAGAACGGTTGTCAAATGGCAAGCTGCCTTTGTTGTTGTTTTCTCATAGCCTCATACTATAGCCTTCACCGGCTTCAAGCTCCGTTTCACCGTTGTACGTTCTTCATCGCTATATCTCTTTATCCCTTTCGTCGTTGTTTGCTAGCTACATGATATTAGGCCCCAAGAGTGTCATTAGTCACAGAGCCGTACTACGTATGACCCGACCTACCAACTTACCCAATGACTCACCGATTTCATGAATGTCCCATTTTTATGTTGAGCATTTGCTTGGTATGAGATCACTTTTCGTCATTTAATATACAGTGTACTTGAAAAGTGTACTTTGTACTTCATTTGTGTACTTTTTCGCATATTATTTATACTTT